>CAIGRP010071185.1:0-29611 GCA_903798385.1 Fraxinus cuspidata | reverse complement strand
CCAATTAAATATATAGTTGTTTGTTATAGTGTTGGAAGGCTCACAATAGGTCTAGAACATTGCTTGATTAAGATGCGTGCAATAGATATTAGGAATAATATGTATCGTGTGTGCAATTTTTGAGATAATCTAAACTTGCGTATTATTCATTAGAATTCGGACTAGGAATAGATTCGGGTCGTGATTAGAATAAATTTAATTTGTCCTGAAAAAGATAATTAATCTTAGCAGATTTATCAATTGTCAATAATGCATGAATGATACTAGCTACATTAATACATTCATTCCATATAAATACCTAACTCGAATTTTACAAGCTTTCGTAGAATAATTTAGAATAATTATCAACCACAATTTTATTTTGTTTGCTCACTTTGAATTTGAATAGAAACTAATACACTTGATTGAAAGTGGGACAACAACTATTTACTCATCACGTATTACTTGTCATATATCCCGTACACTTGCAGGTTTTGCACGAACAGTCAGCGTCCATTTGTTACTCATGATTGAAAGAGGCAAAAGCATAATTGTCATTGTTGGAGTTCTCCTCCCCTACTAACTCCACACCGGTTGTTGCACCACTCGTCTCCAAAAATCTTTCGTGCTGACCATTATTTATTTCATGACAAAAAAAGATGTAAAATATTATGCTAAACTCCTAATATTTTTGGCCACTTATTAAATTGTAAGGTGCGGTAATAAATATCAATTTAGTTTCGGGATGTACCAATAATCTCATAGCCTCCTCTTTGACAGGAAGGTATGTCACTTTATTATTGATTCCGTGAGTTGTGAAAATGTTATATAAAGAAGTGGTAAAAAAATTAAATCTTGTAACAAAAAAAAATAAAATAAAATAAACCCCATCCATATAAACTGTTGTAGCATCGAAAGAGGATCGAAATTTTAGTTCATCAATGTACAATGGTGACTTATTTGTTGGCAATGAATGCAAAGATAATTTGCGGTTTGATATAGTGACGACAGATGCACGTCATTTCTTAGTGTGTTGACCGTGGCAATACGACTGTCATGTCACACATGATAGCAAATTTGACACTTATAGTCTTGTTCTTACTGGCATTAAAATTATTTTGCGGCCCAATATTGTTCCCCAACCCCATGAGTCTTGGCTGAGTGCCATTTTTGTTGTTGCAAGTCCCGTTTGAGCGCGAATTGGAGAGGTCGTAGATGGTGTTAGTTCTATTGGCGCTGAAGTTGTAGCGGAGGTTAAAGTGGTGGCAGTTCTCCTCCATCTTTTGGCTGATTCAATGAAATTTTAATTGCTGATTTATCTGTGGGCTTGACTCCTTTATGAGATATCAAGCATCATATAGACTTAGGTCTGGGCATGCCACTTCCTAATCTTCTGCATTATTGAATGAGCCCCCATGAGCAAGAGGAACTTCATAGACAAGTTGAGGTGTTATTACATAGGGGCCACATCACGGAGACTATTACTCCATGTGGCATCCCGACATTGGCTGTTCCAATAAAAGATGGGAGTTGGACAATGAGTGTGGAAAGTTGGGCAACAAATAAGATCACTGTGCGTTATCATTTTCATATACCCCAGTTAGATGACTTGTTAGATCGATTTGGGGACGCTACTATTTTTTACTCAATGGATCTTAAAAGTGGTTACCCTCATATTTGAATCTTGTCTGGCAGAAAACTACTTTTGAAAGTGGTGAGAGATTATTCGAATGGCTGGTCATGTCTTTTGGATTATCTAATTTGCCCCAAGAACCTTTATGGGGGTTATTAATCAAGTTTTTCGCTCTTTCATTGGAAACATTGTCATCGTTTATTTTGGTTACATTTTTATCTATAGAACTAAAAAGATCTCTACTGGCCTATTTGTACGTTGTTCTTCTCCTTCAGCGCACTGCAGACCTTTCACTGCTTCAGGAAAATGTGTTTTCCTTAATAACTCTGTTATTCCTCGGTTATGTAGTAAAAGAATGAGCTTTCTGTTTACTCAGTGAAGGTGGGGGTGGTTCACACTTGGCCTCGCCCTCAATCCATTACTGATATTTTTGTAGTTTCCATGGGATCGTTTCATTCTACTGGCATTTCACTCATTTCAGCACAATCATGACTCTGACCACAGATTGCTTTTGGAACTGCATGTTCCATTCAATGGCTGCAGCTAAGCAAGCTTTTGAGGTGATTAAAAAACAAGAACAACCCTTATCATAGTTCTTCCCAATTTTTTTGCGCACTTTGAATTATATTGTGATGGCTCCAAGATTGGCATCAGAGTCTCTAAGTAGTGTTGTGTCAATACGGTCACCCTACTGTATATTTCAGGGAAAATCTTCATATGCCAAATCCAGTTAGCGCTTCTCTCATCGATTTTGATCTATTTTTGTACCACATTATTATTCAAGTGTTGGAGGAAAATCGTACAGATTTTCTATATTTCAGGGAAAAAACTTCAGATGCCAAATCTCGCGAAAGTCCTTCTCACATTGATTTTGATCTGTTTTTATCCGACATTATTATTCAAGTGTAAGAGGGAAATCGCACAAATTTCCTATGGGATGATGGCTTTCTGCTCCAAGGGAATAAATTATGCATCCCCAACTGCAGCCTTCTGCTCCAAATTTTTCAGGAGGTACACCATGAAGGCCTTGTTGACAAAGCCTGGATGTTCGCCCTCGCCTCTCACTTATTTCATTGGCTTTCACTGCACTGTGAGGTTGCACGCACATGAACCGATGCTTGTTTGTCAGGTTGTAAAGGATCGCGCTTCAAATGTCAGGATATGTCTTCCATTACCTATTCCCACACAACCTTGGACTGACTTGAGAACAGATTTCATTATCGGCTTACCGCAGGCACAAAAGGGACACGACTCTATAATCATGGTGGTGAGTTGTTTAAAAAGATGGCCCATTTTGTTCCATATAAGAGAACTACTGATGCTGTAGTCGTGGTAAAATTAATCTTTTGCAAGGTTTATCGCTAATATGGTTTACCATTACCTATTGTGTCAGATCGTGATACTTGTGTAGGTCATTTTTTGGCGAAGCATCATGACTTTGTAATTCGGTAGTGCTTATCATCCCCAAATGAATGGCAAAACTGAGGTGGTTAGCAGAGTACTGAGCAACTTCTTGTGCAGCCTAGTTGATGATATTTGAAAGTCATGGGAAGGGAAAGTTAGCAGCTGAATTTGCACATATCCTTGCGGTAGACAGAAGCACAGGCTTCATTCAATTCCAAGTCGTCTACAATGTGATTTCTTTGGCTCCGATTGATCTTATTCAATTGCCTGATCATTCTAAGATCCAGGGTATTGCTTCTGATTTCATCTCCAATTTCCAACAGATTCATGAGCTTACACATGGCTGCTAGTTGGAGATGACCAACAAGTATAAAAAGGTAAATGGCCAGATTCGGCATCACTTAGAATTCGAGGTTAGTGGCTCTGTTTGGGCTGTAAAGAACACAGTAAGCTAGTAGTCCGCAAGATAGGCACTTTAGAAGTACTTGAGAAGATTAATCCTAATGCGTACTGCTTGAAGCTTCCTCTTCCTCACTTCAGATATCTTTAACGTGAAACATCTTTCACTTTGGTACGAGGATGCTGCACATGCTGTCGTCACGGGTCCGGATTCGATGGCGAATCCTTTCCAACCTGGTGAGAATGATGCACGGTCGAGTACACCAAGTGCAAAAGTAACATTCACTTGTCTAAGTGATTAAGTAGGATAAAGCGACTTATACATCATGCATAACATCAATCTTGTTGGCAAGATTATATTGGTGAAATTATTTTTTAAAAAAATTATCCAATGGTGTGTTGCCATGTGGCACAATCTAAAAAATAATGTAAATGTAGCATGATTGAAGTATGTGTGGTCATTTTAAGTCTTTTACGTACGTAGGGATTGTTTTTAGCATTGAAGTATTTCAATGCGAAACATCTTTCACCTTTGTACAAGGATGCTGCAAGTGCTAGCATCACGGGTTCGGATCTGGTGGGAATGATGCATGGTTGAGTACCCCAAGCGCAAAAGTAATATTCACTTGTATTAAGAACGATCATTTTAGGTTTTTTTTGTACGTTAAAATTATTTTTAGCATTGAAGTATTTCAACATTGTAATGAACTTGATCGTTCTTTGTTATTATTGAATTAACAAGCCTTTGAAGAAGATTTCTTCAAACTTCCGATCTAAA
This sequence comes from Fraxinus cuspidata, assembly GCA_903798385.1. Taxonomy (NCBI): domain Eukaryota; kingdom Viridiplantae; phylum Streptophyta; class Magnoliopsida; order Lamiales; family Oleaceae; genus Fraxinus; species Fraxinus cuspidata. The sequence goes on along the minus strand of CAIGRP010071185.1, from coordinate 25,418 downwards.
AAAAAAAGTTGTTTTCCCTTTTAACAGTGAAATGGACAGAAGTGACCGAATGCGTAACGAAATATATAGTTGGGGACTATTTTACCAATAAGAGATACGTTGAGGACGAAATTGACACAGTGTATAGGTAGGGGTCTAATGCTTCAATTTCCCTTTTATCTATAGAGACGATCAAGGAACACACTGCTCAGACAAACAGCAAATTCATACAATGGACTTGGAGCATGTAAAGAGATTCGTGGAGAAAGAAGGAGGCGATTATGAATCAACAGTTGATTCAATGCCCCCAAATTTCATAGAGCCAATGGTTATGCAAGGTCTCAAAATCCACCACATTGAACCCGGCCGTATCCTTTGCTCTCTCACTGTCCCAGATCGCCTCCTGGTTTGATTTTTCATTTTCCATTCTACTTCTGAAAATTAACCCCTGGACATCTTATTTTTATAAATTAACTTTGTCTTTTTTTATCTGTGAATTGAAGAATTCTGGGAATTCATTGCATGGTGGGGCGACAGCGGCGTTGGTCGACATTGTTGGATCGGCTGTAATATATACTATGGGTGCTCCGACCACCGGAGTATCGGTCGAGATCAACGTTTCCTATTTGGATGCTGCATATGCTGGCGTAAGTGGGCTTACAACATCGCTGTTTTCTTGTTTTTTCACTTTTGCTTTTGGTTACAGATAAAATATTATGCTAATTCGATTTATTCTTTTTTTTTTTTTTCACACTTCATGGTTATCTGTTTGTTTGACGATGTTGTGGGTAGTTTCAAGGCTCCATGACTGTGTTAACAAGAACTGTAATTATTAGACTATCCTTAGGTATTACATGGTGTTCACTCCGTGTCGATGATGCATTAAGTCAATTTCTTAAATATTTTCAACTTCCCTTGAAACAAATAATAAAGCTCTTCAATGAATAGAATTGGAAGCGAAGAGCTTGAAGCTTGTTAACTGATCTGATACTACTTGGTGGTGTCCTTGGACTTTGTCACTTAATATACTCTGGAGATTTGACCATAAGAACTTAGATCATCAAAATATTTGGAGTAGCTTGTTAGGAGACTAGGCTAGATATTAGAAATGGAGTTTCAACTATTTCACTTGAATCTTCAACTTGGTCGATATAAATGGCTGGTGTCTATGGCTAGCTCTATTTCACAATATTCCAACGTTGGTTTCCCCCCACTAATTCAGTATCATATTTGTATTTCATCCTTTAGCCTTGTATCCATGTCATTAATCAGGAAAGTTCAAGACATGCTGTTACTGAAAACCTAAATGATTTCTCCTTATTTCTACAATGTTCTAGCCTCCCAAAATCATTTATAAGATGTTAATCCAAGATGAAGGCTGTTTTTCCAACAGATAATACATAATCCACGGGTTCTAAGCAAGAGTTGCTTTGATGCATAAATAAGTTTCCTACTTTTTAACTCAGTTTAGTTCTGAGTTCCTCCCAGGAAAGAAACTGCTGTGGCTTAAAGGTTTTTCTCAACTTAACATTTGAGTGAAGTAAATCTCTGGTGTCTTGAGAGGTGTGACAATGTGATAATACCAAGAATTAAGGAATTCCTCTGTAGACAGATCAAAATGATACCCTGAAAATTCTTGCTTGCATGGAATATAGGACTTGGAATTTGAATTTGAAATGAAGAGGAATATTATCAACTAGAATTTTCAAAATTATTTTCATTTCCTCCACTTCTAATCCTAACAGTACGTTGGAACTGTTGGTAGGTGAGCTTAGAAATAGAGATTTAATGATCACAGCTCTTATTACTATATGTAGATTAACAAATGAGTATTAGTATGACACTAGTGCATCTGTTTCCTTCATCATAAAGTTACCTACAAGATGTGAGGACCCTAAAACACTTAACTGTTGTAACATTGTACCTATAAGCTAAGATGAGATAAAAATATCATAATAGGTGGAGGAGTACACCGAAGTACTATTATTGGAGTGCTCATGCAGCAGAAAACATTCTGGTTCCTATGGGAAATTATTTTACTACTAGAAATTTGCAAATTTTCAGCTACCTTTGAAATCGTGGTCTGATATTCTGCATCTTGTTGGTTGTAACACTTTCTTGCTCATAATGTCCAATTACTAAAATATATGCTAACCCATAATATTGAACCTTCTAGCCTAAGGATTCTAATATCTTCTGATGAGATTCCCATTTACCATCCCATTCTTGCTAAGCGAGTTTTTCTATTAGGAATGGTCGTTAAGAAGTATAAATTTCATATGTTATTATCAACGTCCAAATAATGAAAAAATTAGTTCCTTAAATTATTTGGAGACATCAAATATCTGATATATTTGGATACATTAAAACTAAATTTTTGTTTAGATCCTACATAAAATAGGATCTTTGAAACCCTAAATAAAGAAGTCTTTTGTATTGTAATGGACAAAATGATATTTTCTCCCCTAATCTCTCTTTCGTCTATCTAACTACTCTCCCTTTCTATCTTCCCTTATTCTTCTCTTCTCTTCTCTTATCCCCCTCATCTCTCTTTTTCTCCTCCTTTATCCCATTTTGCTATAATTCCAATATTTGATTCAATTACATCCTACATCAGGAATTAGGCTAATGTGACCAGTATTATGATAGAATCCTCAGTCATCGAGAAAACGTTGAAGTATATCTTCTTACGTTATCACTTATGGCGGTGTTTCCCATTCGTACTCTCTTTCTTGCCTTCTCCCCCAAAATAAAAAATCATCCAACCACCACCGAAACCAACCGGTCAAGGCATCATCGGCGGCGAACACAAGCCTTCAACTGGACACTCCAAACCCACTGGCAGCCACAAAAACCCAGCCTTTCCTACCTGTACGCAGTGGCCCATCCTCGAAACCCTATCGTTGCCGCTCGGAATTGTAGAGCAGATGACATCGTTTCAATGAATGATGTTACAGAAGCCCAAGGCGCCACCATCCATGAAAATAGTTGGAAAGTTACAGATCTAGCAACAGAGAAGCCAACAAGGTACCCTCCATCCATCTATGCTTCGATGACTATTCGACCATATGCGCCTACCTGCCCCGCCATGCAGGCCACTGTGTGATGGTGTTAAGTTCTCGATTCAGAATTTAGGCGAAGGAGTTCGTAGTGTCTGTTAACGATTCAGGTGTTGTTAAGGTATCGGAATGGGGATTGAAGATTTCAAACACAATTTGCATGGGGAGATTTGGAGCTGTTTGGCTGGTGAATATAGTGGATAAGTTGAGGGTGGTTGGAAAGTCGGAGGATTTCATCGCAAAGTTTAATGAGTCTTCTTGAGCTTCTTTGGCACAACGCTATGCGAACAGTTGTGGTAGATATTTGATGATAGCATAGTATGGGGAGAGACGTCAGAAGGGAGTGGTGATGGTACCGGAAGGGGGGGAATGGAGAGGGCTGGGCATTGATTTTGCTTATGTTTCGGGTAGTTATCGATTCTTTTATTGTTGGAGGCAAGGTTAAGCATTGAACAATTGGAGGTAGCCGACAAGGGATGACTTATGCAGGAGTTATGGCAAAAACATACAGGCCTCTCAAAACCCCGATTAACTGGTACGTTTGCATAAGGAAAAGGCAGTTAATGAAAAGAGTGATCCACGCGAGCAAATCTCGGGACCCAATGAAGATGGACAATAAACGGCGCATAAGTCTAAGGAAACAACTATAGAAAGTATATCTGATAGATTTGAATAGCACTGAATTAAGGGCCCACATCAAGCACTAAAAGGAGAATTGGATGAATTAATTAGGTTTATGGATAGTGGGACTGTAGTGGGCCCCTGGAAGACTTATCGTCATAAGTGTGGGGTGGGCTTGGATGACTATCCAGTCAATGGAAAAAAAATGTAGCAAACTTGGATTCTAAGGAGTTGACGTCGAACTGGACCCATACTGAAGAGGTGCTGGTTAAGCCAAGTGGCGAGTCTTAGGTGTGGACTAGAGCAATGGAGGTGGGAACTTAGTGCTAAGAAAGAGGACCCGAGTATGTTGAATCTGGAGTTGGAGATACTCGATGCGAGTAAAGACAATTGTTCCGCGATTGTGGATGCATTGGATACGAGGCCAATAGAGGAATTAGAGTCTCAAATGGAGCAAGAGACCGGAATTATATTGGCAGAAAGTCCAGTTTCGTCAAAACAAGAAACAGCAAGGGACGATAGGCTTAACAACTATGGTAGTGAGCACCTACTGTAGTAGATATTCTAAATCTCTAAAAGAGGGTAATTTAGGGACAAATAAAGCTATGGTGGTGTGGGTTGATGGCGTCGAGGTGGAGGATATGGACAGTGATGTAGTACAGGTAGAGGAAGAGGAGGGACACTACTATGATCCACTTTCCTATGAGGAGATAGCGGAAGTTAATGCGCTTGACATTAGACCTCTACCATCGAGTTGGGTTCTTTAATAAATTCTGGACTTCAGCAAGATGGTAGGTATGTCTTGCCATGGGTATGAAAATAGGCTTTTGCAATTATTTGAGGATCACGCTAATAGGGAACAAGAGATGGGTATACCAAGAGGTAAGACAAGAAGAATGGGTGACCGTGAGCTTAAGCAACTCGAATGCTCGGTTAATTATGACGTCAAGGGTAGTGAGTCAAGGAGAGGGTTGATGGAGAAGGATGACGGAGAAAATAATTAGCTAGAACACGAGAGGGCTTAATGGAGCTGGGAAAAGGTTAGGTGCTCGAAATATTTTAAGGGGATGGAGGGTTCGCCTTATATGCTTACAAGAAACAGAGTTGGAGGTTGTTTCGATGGCTGTTGTGAGTAGCCTTTGAGGGGACAACATGTAAGGTATTTCAGGCAGTGTGCTAGGCGTGGGACACTAGAATTTTTGATATGGAGAACGTTAGTGAAGGGTTATTTTCTCTATCGCTTTTGTGTAGCAATATTAGGGATAGATTCCATTGGATGTTTATAGGAGTTTATAGGTCTCATGTTGATGAGAGTAGAGGTGGATTGTGGGATGAGTTGGCCGTGATAGCTTGATGGAACCTCCCATAATGTATTGGGGGTGATTTTAATGTGGTTCTTTAATGTGGTTCGATTTCCTACTGAGAGGTCTAGTGGTGGGAGATTAACAGGGGCTATGGAGGACTTTTCAGATTTTATCAGGGAGAATATGTTGGTAAACCTGCCTATGATGGGGAGATGTTACTTGGTCATCTAATCGGGATCAACCTGTTCCATCTTTAATAAATCGGTTTTTGGTTAGTAAGTAGTGGGGGCAAAGTACCCAGAGGTCACTTAGAGGAGATTGGGGAAGGGTTTATTCAGATCATTTCCCTATTTAGTTATCTAGGAACGTGAGGTGTAGTGGAAGAAAACATTTTAGGTTTGAGAAGAGGGGGCTAAAATAGAAGGTTTTAGGGAACGAGATTTCAGGGGTCTTCTAGTCATGTGTTGAATAAAAAACTGAAGGCCTTGAAAGGGGATCTAAAGAGGGAATGAGGTGGAATGAGATGTTAACTAGCGTAAAGATCAATGCCTTTCAGATATAGAAAAGTTGGATAGGAGGGATGAGAGTCGAGGATTGGTAGGGGATGAGAGGGAAAGACATGGAGAATTAAGGGGAGAGTTGGAGAGGTTGGTGGAGATGGAAGATATATCTTGGCGCTAGAAATCTAGGGTCGAGTGGCTGAAAGAGGGGGACAAATGTATCCATTTTTTCCATAAGGTCGCTAATTCCAATAGGCGCAACAATTGTATCACTATATTAGAGGTAAATGATGTTACTTATGAGGACCCACAGGATATTGGGCCCCAAATAGTGAGTTTCTATCAAAATCTTTATCTAGAGGGGCTAGATTTTTCTAATATTATTGAAGATGCGAGTTGATTAGAAAGACCATTTGGATAGGATGAGATTAGGGAGGTGGTGTTTAGAATGAATGACGATAAGGCCCTACGATTGGACGTATTCTCTTTCTCATTCTATAAGGTTTGTTGGGAAGTGGTGCCACTGAATATTGTGAATGTCCTTATTTCTTTCAGTGTGGCAGGTTCTTGAGAAGTACTAATGCTATATTTATTGTGCTGATTCCAAAAAAAATCGAGAGCGATGGATATTAAGGACTGTCGGCCTATTAGTTTAGTAAGTGGGGTGTACAAGATTATTGCAAAGGTTTTGGCAAATAGATTAAAGGAGGTGTTGGGAAAAGTGGTGTTTAAGTTTCGAAATGCTTTTGTCAGAGGGCGCCAGATATTGGATTTTGTAAGCTTGATATTCAACTTGATATTCAGGAGGCTTATGATCATGTGAATTGGGGATTGCATTTGTATGCTCAGACGATATGGCTTCGAGGATAAGTGGTGTCGGTGGATTCAGTTTTGTATCTCTACTGTTTCTTTTTTGAGTCTTGGTGAATGGCACTCCTGAAGGTTATTTCCAGAGTAGCAGACGTTTGAGGCAAGGGGATCATTTGCCTCCATTGTTGTTTGTTATTGTTATAGAGGTTTTTAGTAGGATGCTTGAGAAGGCCGTGGAGGAGAGTTTGCTAAGGGGCTTTATGATTGATCAATTGCAGGTATCCTATTTGTTATTTGTAGATGATACGCTGATCTTATGTGATGCAGATGTTTGAGCAATTTAGGAACTTGCGTTGTTTTCTTCTGTGCTTTGAAGCTGTATCTCGATTGAAGATATATTTGGGGAAATCTGAAGCTATCACAGTGGGAGAGGTCGATAACGTGGAGTTTGCTGCTATATTAGGTTGTAGGGTTGCGCAGTTGCCCATGTCATATCTTGGGCTCCCCTTAGGAGCGCTGTTTAAAAGTATATATATTTGGAACGTGTTGTGGAAAGGTTGGAGAGGAGGTTAGCGGGTTGAAAGCTTATGTACCTCTAAAAGAGAGGTCGTCTTACTCATTAAGTCCACTCTCTTGAATCCCCTACTTATTTCTTGTCATTATTTCCTATTCCTGTTGCAGTGGAAAAAAAAAATTAGAGATGATTTAAAAGGAGTTTTTTTGGAGAGGGTTAGGGAAGGAGAGAAAATCCCATTTGATTAATTGGGGTTCAATTTGTTCTCCTATACGGTTGGGGGTCACAGATTGGGGAGCCTTGTATTGTTCAATAAGGTCTTTTTAGCTAAGTGGTTGTGACGATTTGAAGTGTAGAGGGAGAGTTTTTGGAGAGAAATTATAGGGGCGAAATATAGTATTATAGAAGGGGATGATGCTTAGTTGAGGGTTTTGGTTCTTGTGGGGTGAGTTTGTGGCGGTATATCCGGCGAGGGTAGAGAGACTTTCGGGATAGATTTACTTTTGTGGTTGGGAATCTTAATACTATCAATTTTTTAGATGATTTTTGGTGTGGAGATCAACCACTAAGGGTGGGACTTCCTTCTTTCTATCATATTGCTTTGGTGCTCTGCTATGGTGAATGATGTCTTAGATATACATAACGTGAGTCTCAGCTGGAACATGTTTTTGGGAGGGATTTGCTGAATTGGGAGTTGGATGATTATGCGCTACTTTTGACCTCTTTGTATGAGGTGCACATTGGTGTAGGAGAGGGTAATTGTAGCAAGTGGAGGTTGGCACAGGATGGCATTTTCTCAGTTGACACTTATTTTAGATCCTTATTGGGACTTGTGGAGAGTTCATTTCCCTGGAAGATGTAATGGCAATTTAAGCTGCCTCCACGGGTGGCATTTTTACTATGGACGGTCGTAAGGGACAAGTGTTAACGATGGATAATCTTCGAATAAGAGGTTTTTATGTTACAGACTGGTGTTATACTCGTAGGAGGGATGGGGAGACGATTGACCACTTATTCCTTCATTGTGATGGTGCTCGTTTGCTGTGGAATGATATTCTGGTTTCTCACCACATGGATTGGGTGTTGTCGAGGAGTATGGAAGATGTGTTTGAGAAAATTTTGTGATAAGGGCAGGGACCTTGTTCCGGGTTGCATTGTATGATGTGTGTGGAGAGAAAGAAACAGCCACTATTTTGATGATCAAACATGGAAAACAGAGTAGATTAGAGAATTTTTTTTATTTGACGTTATATACTTGGTTTAATGTGCGTCTACTAGTCATAGACGGGCTGCTTAATTTCATGTTTCTTTCTTGTTTAAATTGATAATACATTTCCTGTGTATTATTCTTTGATTAATAAAATATTTGATTATTATTAAAAAAATAAAAAACTTATGGTGGTGCTTCCTTTGAAATGAAATCATCCAGAATTGCTGATTTGTTAGCTTGACAAGTGAACCAATGAACTTAAAATGCTCTCTTTGAATTGTAATGTTGATGCTTGTCTTCCTGAAAGTACTCCGTTCATGATGCTTTTGTTCCACCCATTTTCCTGCTTTTCTTCTCTTTTTTATCTCATTGTTTCCACATAGGTATGCGAAATCCGATTAAATATTGCTTGAGATCCCCATTTATGAGTTCTTTTGTTCATGTTCCAAAGTCAGTTCACTGAATTAAGTTTGCTCCTTAGGAATGCGAATTGTGAGTATATTCGGAATCAAAATGGATTACCTCTGTCACATTTTTCTGCCTATGTCTAAATGTGGGATTTACACTTCTATTTAGCTTATAGACGAGGATCCCTACCTTGTTTACTAATAGAAAGAATTAATACAAGGGAGGGGAACATCTAACCTTCCAGAAATACAAGGGAGAGAAATATGCTACTCCCAATACGAATACCTTGAGTTCAAAGATATCTAATAACTAAACTATTTTCTGTAGCTATAACTCTTCATAGATCATAAAACAAATCAAAGAGAATGTCTTCTGCAAACGTTTTCTGTATCTTCCAATTTCCATTATGCAGGTCATGAAACAAATTGAGAGAATTAAGGCTGATTGTCAAATTTGTTAATCGTCCTTTCGTCGTTAGATTCAGTTAATTTATTTCCCTAAATTGGTTTTACAAACTGAAAGTTGCGTTTAATAGGATCCAGAATTATGAGTCTGTTGAAGTTGTAACTTTCAGATATATTCAATGGCAGAGCATTTTGCTCCCTGCCTTCCATATTCTTTCTTGTTAGTAATGATCATGATAAGTGTAAGTGAAGCCATCGGGCTATCATTTCAGTTTGTTGAACTCTTGATATCCAAATGGAAAACTGATTATTGAGTGCTGTTTTCTTAGCTTTTTCTGCCAATATATCTCTTTGATGCTTCTTTTTCTGTGATTTCTTTTTAGTCGCAAGTTCTGTGATTTTGCTTTAATGCCAAATACATAAGGTCAATTCTTTTTGCCTTTCTGTTACTTGAGAAGTTACCATTTTATTAATGTGGCTTTTTATTGTTCAGGAGGAAATTGAGATTGAATCAAAAGCATTACGTGTTGGAAAGGCTTTTGCAGTTGTAAGCGTTGAATTTAGAAAGAAAGAGACGGGGAAAATTATTGCTCAGGGGCGTCATACAAAATACCTGGCTGTATCAAGTAAGTTATAAACAGCCATTATTTACGTATCTTGGAGAAGTGTATTATTATGCCAAAAAGGCAAACAATTGTGCTTTGAGAATGCTTTCCTAGTCAATATAATGTACACATTCAACAGTCATGACATAAAACATCTTGTGTATTTCTTAAATAAGTATTGCGTATTATTCCTCGTAGAATTTGGAATGTGTAGGTAAAGATTATATGTGTTCGTACTTAACATGACCGCCTCCCCTCTTCTCTCGACTGAGTTTCATATTGAGGAAAGATTATTGATAGAGGATGCGAAGAGCCTCTGTATAGAACATTGAACCTTTACAAAATCAAATTAGACGAAATTAAAAAACGAAAATTAGAATGGAATTCAATTCAATTAGTTTTGTTGGCTGTATTCTCCACTTTCTGTAACATGTAATCCTAAGGCTTCTCCCATGTTTATAGTTTTCCTCATGGTTCTCCTTCCAATTCCTCCATTTCCTTTTCTCATCATAGTAGCAAATTCGCCATAATCGATCTGGCCATCCTGCAATAAATCAATATTTAATTGTATCCAACATCGTTTTTGAAAGGCCTGTTTTATGCTTTACTAGCACTTCATCGACCCTTTCCTTACATTTTGGTTTCAAGGGTGATACTGAAAGTGCTTTTATGTAATGCACCATGTTTGACAACTATTATTTCAAAATTCTTTATTTTACACTCATTTTTAACAACATATTCTTACAATAAAATATTCTATAAGTAAATTCAAAATTTTTCCATGCTATTTAACCACATATTTTTCAAAAATTCACTATTCAAAACAAAATATTTGTTAAGAATAATGTTATTTAGCACCACTGGAATTACAACCCCAATCTAGGTAAATTATAAGTGAAATTAAATGAGTCATTTAATTTCACCTTTTATTTAACATATCATTTAGAACCACTTAGATTGGGGTTGTAATCTCAGTGGAGCTACATAGCATTATCCTTTTGCCAAATAATGGTCATCTAACACAGGCGTAATCTATGCGAACTGGGATATGAAATGAGGAAACTGGACACAAGCTGACGTTAAATTTTTTGGTCGAAAATTTGCATAAACATTTAGGCTTTCTTTCATGAATATGGGCTTGTAACTTTTGGCTTCCTGATAAAGAAATAAAGAGGAGGCTACTGGTATCTAAGTCCGTGTACATCAAATTGTGGCTTCTTGATATGAAAACATAGATAAGGCTACTTCGCTTGGAGTTCTTACTTTCAACTCATATTGGTTCACAGAGGAGTTCTTCGTTCTATAGCAATTGAGATTTCAGAGAGGATATATACCGACTTAGAAACTTACATTATCTTGATCGATCTCCCTTATCATCTCATCAAGGTTAAATTCGCTCAACCCAAATTCTTTGCAAGCTTGTTGAAGCTCGTCAATAGTTATATAACCACTACCGTCTTTGTCGAAGAAAGCAAAGGCTGAAAGTAGATTCTCCTCTCTCTCTAACTTGTTCAAGTGCACTGTAGCAGCAAGAAACTCCCCATAATCTATTGTTCCACTATTGTCAATGTCCGCCTGCCAATACCAAAAAGGACTTGGTCGACTAAAAATGGCAATAGGCATTTGTACAAGCAGAAAATTCAAATGCACGAAGAAGAATGTTCTTACTGCATCCATGAGATCTTTAATTTCGGACTCCATTAGCTCAGAGCCTACTCTTCTTAAACCCTCTTTAAGTTCATCGAAAGTTATAGTTCCACTATTGTCTGTATCTATCATTTTGAACAACTCCTTTAGACCACCAATCTCTTCTTCTGATAGTCTCTCTGCAATGACCTTCAATTGAGCGAAAGCATGATCATAACACGGCCACGATAGTGAAAATTTTTATATGCATACATTATACATTTCTATGGAAATGATGCACGGGATATAAACTCAACCAGGAAGTTTTTTCATAATAAAAATCTAACCCGCAGAGCCATCTTCTTAAGTTTGTTCATTGCAGAAAATTGCTTTAGCCGCGATAAAACTGCAGAATCGAGAGGCTTATCAGGGGCCATTTTGTCATCAACAAGCCATGGATGACCTGATAAGAAAAACGAAAGAAAAAAGTCACAGTCTTTACAATAATGTTGCAGATCTACAATTTGTTTGAATGGCGTTGACATATTTATTCTTGTGCTCTTGAAAGTTACTTACAGAGAACTTGATGTGCTGTTAACCTTGTATTTGGACTCTTATCAAGCATTTTACTAATCAAATCCTTGGCACTATCTGAAATGCCAGGCCATGGTTCAGATTCAAAATCCAATTTTCCTCTTAATATCTGGCGGAAAATTCCCTTCTCAGTCTCTGGGGGAAGAACAAAAAACCCTGTTAATGTATTAGGTATTGGTAGCATAAAAACTTACTAGGTTTTTTTAGTGTCTAATCCAAAATAGATAAATGAATCGAGCAAGAAGATACCTGCCCAGAAAGGCGGAACACCGCTAAGTAAAATGTATAAAATAACTCCAGCACTCCATACGTCTGATTCATGTCCATAATGCTTGCGCAAAACCTCCGGTGCAACATAGTAAGGACTTCCTACTACATCACAGAAACTTTCATCTGAAAAAATAACAATATGAAACCAGAAATTTCATGTTAGAAGGCTTATTAACATGTGATAAAAAGTATAGCAGATTCAGAAAGTAAAGGATCACAAGTCCCAGAGAATATTTTAATGGAGAGAAGCTTCAATCATGAAATTCTAATATGTATCACAATTGTTACTTGAGAATACATGAAGACAGAGAAGTGAGATGAAATAAAAAATAACGATAAAGGCACACTGAGACAAATTATTAGGAAGAAGCTAACGATTCATCTGGTGAATGAAAAAATCCTAGTAACCCAATTCGGAGCTAAGAGCATATCGAAAAAACTCTTTAAAGATAAGGTGCTCACTATTTTAAAGAGTCAACCCTTAATATTATCCTCCAAGAAACTCTTTAAATTAACATTTTATTTAGAGAGCGAGTTGGGCTCTTCAAATTTGAAGAGCCAAATCCATTCTCTATAATTAAATGTATTCGAAGTATTTCAATTTTTAATGAAGAAAAATAATATAATAATTTAGAAGAATGCTAGTTAAAATAAAAATAATAATAAATATTTTTTGAAAATAGTAAAATTAAGTGTTAAATATAAAGAACATACTTAAAAAGTTTTACTCTCTAAATTGTAGAATATGTTTTTTTAAGAATAGAAAGTCTTTTGGAAATCCTCTGACCATTCATATTAGCTAAAATCAAGGATTCATGTGGTGAACGAGCATCTTCAAAAAATCTTCGAAAAGAGAAGAATAAACGAAGAAAAAGAATGTTGTGCATAATTTGATGGATGACAAAAATCAGAAAACTAGGAAAACCTCGAATATACACCAACAGGAAGCAAATTGCAAAGGCGGACAAAACCAGGAATAAACTACTCTTTAAGCACTATTATCCCCGTACCGAACCCAAGATGTGAATTATACAAGTAGTTAAGCTGGTGCGTCCAAAAAAAAAAACCAGTCAAAACAAGTACTGCAGCTATTGAAATCAAAATCTAGCAACAGGGTGTGGACTTCAATTGATGCCAACGATCTAAAGAACGACAAATAACCCTTTTCTTAGGCCAAAGAAATCATAGGAAATGTTCAAATATCTCGAGTCACCGGCGGATTAGAAATGCCAAAGCCAACCCGTATCATCCACTGTTAGATTGTCCAATACACATAACTCCAGGAACCCATGAATTAGAACACAATTTATGAACATAAAAAAATGCAAGAATGAATGATGGGTAAAATGAATTCCAAGATAATTAAAGAAACCTGGTTTGTAGAAGACAGAGAGGCCAAAATCAGTGGCCTTGAGGGCAGCATCCTCATCAGCACTTGTAAACAAGAAATTCTCAGGCTTAAGGTCCCTATGCATAACCCCTAAAGAATGACAAGCCTCAACTACCGCAACAATAGTCTTCACCAGCTTTGCAGCCTGTTTCTCACTGTAATGTCCCTTTTTCACAATCCTATCGAAAAGCTCGCCACCAGCACACAACTCCATCACTATGTGCACAAAAACAGGATCCTCATAAGTGCCCTTAATTCTCACCACATAAGGGTGCTCAGACAAGTGATGCATTATCTGAATCTCCCTCCATACATCATCAAAATCCTCTTTGCATATTAGTTTTTTCTTGGGAATGGACTTGCAGGCATAGGGAATGCCAGTTGATTTCTCTGTGCACAGAAAGGTAGTTCCAAACTGGCCCTGGCCTAGCTTCTTGCCTATAGAATAAAGACTGTGAAGACTTGGCGTGCTGTAGGGGAGGACCCTTGTTGGTTTTGGAAGATGCAGCTGCGCCATGAAATTTGCTTTCTTGATTATGGATTTTTTATGTTAATTTTGAATTTTGATGTGGTGAAGAAGAGACGACCGTGAGAAAAAAAGTCAAATGTTTGACTACTTTTTTTCTTTTTCTTTTTTTACTTTTTCTTTATTGGCGTCTCAGCAATTTCTTGGTCTGTTCCTGTCTATTTAAGACTTGGTCTTGCGTTGAAAATTCACTTCTTTTCAGTTTTCAACCTTCTGGGTTTCAAAAAATAGAAAAGGAATACAGGAAACAGAAAGGAAATGGGTTTGAACATTTTTAGTGTTTGTTTGATCCCATTTTTCTTAAAAAAAAAAGAATGTATTTTATAATAGTATTATGATAGAGAATGTGACGTTAAAAAATAAGAAAAATTTTGAATTTATATGTAATATTATTTTATTAAAAAATTTATGGTTAAAAAGTGATCGAATCATTATTCAAGAATATATCTTGATTAAAAAAATGGAGCTCAAACACAGACTTAATCTTCTTCTTCACCTTTTTGGATAATTTGCACATACAATTCCCAATGTCTGGATCATGTTTCAATTTTTCATTCACTTTTTTTGTCCTTTTAACTTAGCTTATCAACTAGGAATGGCAAAATAACTGACGTGTCCGACGCATTACCTTGTTGCATCAAAAAATTTAGATGAGGACGAAAAATATGTTCGTTGCTCTGAATCTTATTTTTTTTTTCATTTTATTTTTAAATTTACAATCCATTTTAGAAACCCAAAAAAATATAATACTAAAAATAGACAAGTAAGTTAATAAGGTAATAAATTGAAAAACGAAATCATCAAACCACAAAATCGAACAAAAATCACTTTTTCGAAAATGTTGATTAGGATCCATATGGAAATTACTAAAATCTTGACAATTAAAGTAAAGGGTCCCACACATATTACATTGTTTATTCTAACTAAGGAATTAGCTACTCATACTAAAAAGAAAGAAATAAGAAAAGGGAATAGAGTTCATAAGCAGATTTTGAGATCTTAACGAAGGAATGAATTGGATTTTGCACCATTAATCTTCTTCAATCCCAAAAATCTTCAAAATCTACTTTTTGCTTTTTGATATTTTTTGTGTTTTTCTCTTCTAAATTGTGTACCCCATAAAAAAATAATGAAATGTATATATAGAAGTCCACGATAACTCTAAAAAAGACTCCTAAAGTATCTCCCATGTAGAACTTGAGTGTACTTATAAAATCTACAAAGGCTGAAATTCCTTCCAATTTCATGCAATTTGGCTCTCCGCATTAATTTCTTGTTCATCTCAGTTCCTTTTTTATTTTCATGAAGGTCCTCAACTTCAATACTTGATTATTTTGGTCCTCAATTCTTTAATTTTGCACTACTTCAATCCAATTTCGTCCAAACTTTTTTAATTCAGGTTTTCTCCAAAATTAATCATAAAATAAACAAAATTAAGTATTTAGTCAATTAAAAAACTCCCAAATGTCCATTTTTTATGGCTAGATTAAGCGTAAAAATATACTTATTAGTAGTGGTGGTGGTGGAAGGTTTGGGATGTGTAGACGAGTGGGGTGAGGGTAGGGTAGATATCTATGGGCCTTGAGTTTGAGAGTGGAGCTGGTGGTTATTATTGTTGGTTGGTAGTGATGGCAACGGGGTGGGTTTGGGGCTGGAGCCCGCCTCACCCTGTCCCACGCCCGACCCCACCTTAGACGCAGAGCGCGGGCCTGCCTCGTTTCCCGCCCTTTTTTGTTTTTTTTAAAATTTTTCAGTTAATTAATTATTTTTTATAGTTAATTAATTTTTTTATTATTCTTCACGGGACGGGTTCAGGGCGGGGCGGCCAACCCCTTCGAAGCGGGTTTTTTTGCCATATTCGGGGGCGGGGGAAAATTGCCAACTCTATTGGTAGGACTGTGGACCTGAGGTGCGTGGGGGTAGTTTTTGGAGGATTGGTTGCTGGTTGGTTAAGCAAGAGTGGTAGATGGTAGCTTTTAATTTTTGAAAATAGTACTTTTGGAAAATGGAAATTTAATTGTGAAATTGGAATTTGATAAAATATGGAATTACGTACTAGCTGGTGTAATGTCCCCTAAAATAATTAAAAATGTCAAATAATGAACCCATTTATGTTTTATTTGATGAAACATTTTAAAATAATTAACAAACGTCAAATAACGATCTCATTTAAGTTGTATCATTTTTAAAAATATGATGAATGTGTAAGTCATTTCATGCTTTTTCAACATACTTTTGAATGAAAATCAATATAAGAGATAAGATGTGCTTGTAATGAAAGGTTAGGGACAATAATGTAAAAAAAAGTTGGTAACGTAAGTACTACAATAAGCAAATATTGAAAAAGTATTAAATGCATTTAAAATATGGTGAAACAAAGAAAATCTATGTTGTGAATATAATTACCCAATAAAACTTACAAGTAAAATATAACAATCTTCAACTATTTCTTTTTCATCTTAAATTAAATAAATAAATATATTACAGTTTCTTTTACATGGGCGCATATAAAATCTTAGTTTTAGATAAAATCAACTTAGTTACCCCAATTTAATTAGGTATTTAAATATATCTAAAACATCCTCATATAAGTGAACATTTTCGTTCGTAGACAATTTCTATATTATTGTTTAATAATCTAATTCAAGAATATGATTGTACATTTTACCTACTCATGTACAAATATATGTTTGTGTCATACGTACATAATTTTTATATAATAGTTTATATACACATGATGTAGTGAGATATAATTGGATCAGAAAATTCTTCAACCAAATAAAAACAAAAGTTCCCTTATCTTTTTAACACCTCATTTTTTATGTAAATCATTATCAATGGGGACGCAAATATTTTGAATTAGGGGGCACAATCAAACTCTGTATTAATTGAATACTTTGTTCTTGATTTTTGAATAATCCATACTTGACCCGAAGGGAATGCAGATTTACATTTAAAAAACATCTCTTCATTAACATTTTGCTCATCATTTTTTTATCTATTAGATTTTGAACAGCCATTTTATCAATATTTTGCTCATCACAAGAAATTACATATTTACGTTTAAAAAAATTATAGTGTATTTGATAGAAACAATCAATTCAAGTAACCGAAAAGAAAAACATATAACCAATATTCAATACTAATAATCAATAAATAAATACAATTCGCTAAATATAAGTCAAATTAGATATAATCAGTTCAATCATATTCTATATACACAATTTGAAAGGAGATAATGCAAATTTATGTTCTAATTAATTGAAAATTTGATTAAAATGTGAAGATTTGTAGTGAATGTGAGAATTTGGAGAGAAATTATAGACAAATTTTAAAAATTAGAAAGATTAATGTTTTGGTAAAAGGCGTGAAAGAGAGAGTAAGAGATAGGAAGATAAAAGAGAAGAATTCAAATTTATTTTGTTTTACCCATGTTTGGTGGGGATTAAAATCAGGTTTATAGTAAAATTTGATAAAAGTTGAAAAGTTATGGATACCATGAAAAATGCTATTAAAATTAATTGTTAACTTTAATTTAGATAAAAATTTAATTTCAATCGATATCAAACATGATTTTATAAAAAAAGAAATCTCAAAAATTGGAACCCTCGAGTCCGCCGTGATCATTATATAACTTCATGACGTACAAGTAGCATATCCCAAAAATATATCGATTATGCTACATGTACATAATAATTTATATAATGGTTCACGTGCACATGATGTATAGAGAGAAACAATTGAGTTAGAATTTCTTCAATAAATAAAAAAAAAATCATTTTCACTTTCTTTTTGATACATTATTTGTACGTAACTTATTACGTAACTCCATTATGTATAATTCAAAATATATATGGAAAGTTTGGGAGAAGTCCAACTTGTCATAATTTGCTTAGTGAACCTTCTAAATTAATTCAGAATGTATTAAGTAACAGAAAAAAAACGTGATGGTGAATAATGCATACTCACATAAAAATATATTATGTCAAGGTTTGATATTGAAATTAAATAGAATATTATTAAACCTTGTAATGATAAAATTTAAGATGTAGCATCAATTTCATTGCCTTCTTGTGATATTAGGTAACTTTTTAAAGAGGATTATTTGGTCGATAAAAACTTAGCTTGGTTTGTTGAATGCGTTGTTTATGTAATCCTAAACAGGGTTTAATTTTAAAAACTAATGTGTGAATTTTTGGACTTGAACTCCGTACAATCTAATTTAACGTTTTGGTGCGTAATGGGCATTCTATATGACTACAACATATGTAGAATATAATATTTGGTCGTTTGCTTGTCTTGTAGAACGATTAACTTTTCTATACGCTAATAATTGTAAAAATATTTGTTATCCAACTTAAAAATGGGAAAAATATTTAAAATGGAGGGAAAAATATTTTGTCCAACTTTCATGTTTATGAAGGGGAAGTCTTTTATGCACTCCTAATGTATTTTTTTGGAAAGAAACCATAGAGACAAGATATGTTAATTAAATTAAATTGAAGATTAATGATAAGAATGCAATGAAAAAAAAGTTAGGAACATAAATACAAAAATGAGCAAATGATGGAGACTTTAATTGCAATTAAAATGTGATGTACCAAACAAAAACTGTTAAGGGCCTTAAAAATTAAACGTGGGAATTTTATTGCAAAAAGAATAGGAGGAGGATCCTTTTGCAAATAAGGGGATATGATATAGACTAAATTTGCAATTTTTCCTTTTATAAGGCATTTCTAGACTAAAATAAAATAAAATAAACTCATGCCCATGATGAACAAAAAGATTCAGGTCCGATTTCATTTGAAGCCAAAAAGTAGAGTACAATGTAATTCACCAATTATTTAACCTTTCACAACTTTGGTTAGTTAATTTTACCCACAACAAACAAGTTCCAACATCATTTCAGCTTCACAAGTCTGCAAGGAAATAAAAAAAAATAAAAAGTGTTCGAAATCAACAAGTAAATTAAAAATGGATTCTTACCAACCTTACCATAAGAGCTAGAAGCCGGAGATAATGACTCTGAGCTCATCATTTCCTAAGTCTTCTTGTTCTTCCTTAATTTGCATAGCAGAGTATTCAACGGATTTTGTGCAGCCATAAACCTCAATCGTCTGTAGAGTTGGAATGTCCCCAATACTGGAAGGGATCTCCTTCAAAAGGTGGCAGCTTCGCAACACTAGTCTTTCAAGCCTGGGGAAATGAACAGAATCGGCATCCCAATGTTTGATCTGTACCGCATCCAGTTCCAAGTATTTGAGTTTTGAGAATTCACCTTCAATTGGGTCCCACTGTTTTCCCTCAATTGTATCATCTCGTAACTTGAGAACCTCAAGGTTGGGTAACTCCCCAATTATCTTCATATGCTTCCAAGATAAATCAAAGTTACGGAGAGTTAGCTTTCTAAGACTCAAGGGTAAACCGATCAACTCGGGACCAATGTCATCTGACTCGTAACTCGGTCGGAATGATATATTAAGGGATTCAAGCTGATTAAAGTAGTTTAAGGCAGGATAGCGATAGCAATTCTCAGATGAATCCCAAAACACTGTATACTTGCATTTCAATATGCGAAGATGGGGAAAAGATCTCAAGATTTTCTCGTCATTTTCATCATAAATGAAAATAGAAGAAAGATTTTGTAGGTTACTTTTTTGGAAGCTCTCATCGTGAGGTGCTTGACGCCAAGATTCACTGAATTCGGCACCACCACTGAAATGCACATGTCTCAACTTCACCATATTTAAAAGGATTGCTGGTATTTCAACTACTTCTTTGTTATCCACGAAAAGAAATTCTAGGTTCTTGAATATCTCTATGGACGATGGAATAGATGAAACTGCCAAGAACCTTAAGAAAGCCAACGCTTCACTTCCTGTCAGATTATACAAACTCAAATCTATGGTTGACAAGTCCAATACCTTAAGATGTTTCAAGCTGGAAAAGATGAATGCCGATGGATCAGGTAAATGGCCCAACAAAGAGTGAATATGTAGGCCAAAAGGTCTTGAGAAAGAAGGAATTGAGTGAGAGTGAATGCTTAGGCGGTGGTGATGCTCATATATTGATAATTGACTGAAGAATCACAATGTACCAATATCAGCAACAGCAGCAATGATCACCACGTTCGTCAGCAGCATGGGGTGGGGGGGGGGGGGGGGGGAGAGAGAGAGATAGAGAGCTTACTGTGTGATCACCTTCATGAATTTATCTTTTTCGGCTATTCTCAAGCACATGTCATGCATTGCACCTTGAATAGTGCAAGATTTGATTCCACCGTCAGATTTTCTTTTACCAACTTGTAACATGCTTCTATTAATTAGATCCATTAAGTATACCTGTGCCACATCCTCTGATCTCGTACGTTCTACTTTCCCTATAAATCCTTCAGCATGCCACAACATTATCAACTTCTGTACTGGGATTTCCCTTCCCTTCTCAAATACTCCGAAGTAAAGAAAGCATGGTTTCAAGTACATTGGTAAATCATTATAACTCTGTTCTAGCACACTCATGTACTCATTTGTCTCTTTAGAGATGTATGAAGTTATATTTTCAGCAACTTCCATCCATAAATATCTTTTCTTCTCCAAATTCTTAAGCACTGAAGCTATCCTAACAATTGTAAGTGGTAATCCACCACAATTTCTTGCAATTTCCTTTCCGACATCTACCAACTCTGGAGGGCAGCGTTCTTTGTTGAACACCTTCCACTGCAATAAATCCCAACTTTCATCCTCCATCAGGAAACGAAGAGAATAGTTATAGATACTATATGAAGCAGCCACATCCATGTTTCGACTGGTGAATAATATTCTGCTTCCACAGTTGTTGTCAGGAAAGAAATTTTTTAAACCATACCACTGATTTACATTCCGTAGATCGTCCATGACAATGATGTATCTCCTCCCCTTTAAACGTTTAAAGAGTTCTACAGCCAAATCATCATCTCCCACATTCAGAATTGTTTCTGTATTATGGGGGCTTATTGACATCAAAATATCAATCAACATATTTCTTTTCTGATCAGTTTCAGAGACAGCACACCAGGCCATCATATCAAAATAATGTCGAATAATAGGATTATCATATAATTTCTTTGCTAATGTTGTCTTGCCAAGTCCAGGCATGCCAGTAATGGAAGTAATTTGTAGTCTGTGTGTTCCTCCAAAGAGTCGGTCCATTATTTCCATTTCGACATCCTCTAAGCCAACTAGATATTCATCTCCAACGGGATAATGCAATGAAATATGTTTCCTTGGATATTCTGCATCCTTTAGCATTCCAGCATCATTCTTCTTCAGTTCTTGGAGTTGCATCCTCATAGGTTTAATCTTCTCAGTGACTTGAAGAAGCCTGAGGGTAATATACGACACAGGAGCAAATGAGTTGATAATGTATTCAACTTCGTATGCTACGTTAATAAGTTGCATAGAAAATTCTTCACGTTCCTGATGCCGTTCGATCTCAAGTTCTTCTATGCCATTCTTCAAATTCATAAAGATCTGATGGATTGTTATAATTTGATCCTTCACATCAACAATCGTGTCATCATTGCGATGCACAAGTTCCTCAATATAATCAAGGATAGAATCAACAAAATAGAGTGAACCCACTGCAGTCTTTTGAGTCATACCGCTTGGCCATATATTCGCAACTTTGACACAGTGCTTCACAATGCTCTCTTTCACAATCTCCGCCTTTCCCAACAAATCAGAAAGAGATTTATTCATTTCAGCTATAGAAATACGTTCTTTGCTGAAAAATGATGAATATAAGAAGCTTCCCACCTTATTGGCCATACTTTCAATATCACTCAATACATTCTTGGTTGTCTCAAGCTCAGTGAGCTGAGATGGTGTGTCCCCAAGAAAGATGTTAAGAAATTTCAGCTCCTTCTTTACATCTAGAATGAATTCCTTGACCGAGCCATGAAAGAAGTATGGCTGAAGATGCAGTATTTGTTTTAAAATTTCAAGAAGAAGGTCAATAAAGGCCGCAACAAGCTCATTGAGATTTGCAGTACTATTAAATTTTGGGACTTTGAAGAACACTTTAAACTGTGTTATGAAATCCCAGAACATGGTGGAAAATTTTTTGTCTTCTTTACTATGACGACTATAAATCCAACAAAGTTTCGCTGAATCTTCAAGACTTTTCAATAAAATAATTATTTCCTCATCTTCAGAACACAACTTTATTATAAAGTGAGTGACAATTAGAACGAGTTGTCCCTGGCCATCAAACATCTCGAGCCTTTGGCACTTGGATTGATATCTAAGAAGTTGCTTCATATTGGAGGTTGAAGGAGCCATTTCACGCTGTGTTTCTGTCATTTGGATGTATAAAATTAACTCTAATGTTATATAGGTAGTTTTGGGTTGAAGTTTTAACAAAATTATTGATGGCTTGTTTGACAATTTTTTTCCTATAATATTAATACTTTGAATATTATCATTTAGGAAACATTTGTTCCATATAAAATTGGAAGCGCCCAAAATCTCAACGTTGGACAAAGTATCTAATTATAATTAACATAATGGATATTCAAGAAGTTGCTTCAGATTGGATGATCCAACCTTGAAAAGTTACTTATAAGATTATTTTTCTTTATACAGTCGTACGCCAAAAGTTATCAAGTAACATTATTTGGTGCATAATAGCAATAATCATAGCAGCTAGCATAAATGAGCAAGAATTTTAAAAAAAAAGTTTTTTTTTTTTTTTATTTTCTTTACAGGAGGAAAAAAGATAATTAAATATCAAGCTTTTGAATCCAGTAGTAGATTGAATTTAGTGAGTTTTAAAGCATAGGAGACTTAAGATTTCACATTCTACCAATCTGGAAAGTACCAATTTTGATTTCAAAATCTAGACCACAGAGATGAAAAAATTTCATGAAAAATTTTATTTGCACATATAATTAAGTAAAGGTATATTCAGAGACAAGTAGGAATACCTTTGTCCAAATCAGACAAGCAATCTTTTGAATGCTCCATCAACAATCTGCGGCGCAGTAGAGGAGTAGGCTCTCTGATTTATTCAACATATGAGTGAGAGAGAGAGAGAGAGAGAGAGAGACTAGACATATGCATAATTGAAGAGGACAATAAAAATTGGCAATCTTATAGTGCCTCCTCCATTTATATTCATGTACTAATATATTTTTATTTAATTTGTCTTATTATAACCCCTTTTCTCAATTTACTACAATTGTTGATAATTAAATAAAGATAAATTTGGAAACTTTTTGACAAAAATTACTTTTTCAATAACATTAATTAAGATTTCTTTATTCATGTGAAAAAAAAAAACCAACATATATAAATGGGACAAATAAAATAGTTGATAAGAGAATTGAATATTAATTAATTAATTCTAATATTTTTTTAAAAAAAGTTTAAGATACTGAGTTATCACGTTTTTTTATCAGTTGTCAAGTCTTACAATAATAATAAATATTAAATATTACTCACGGCGGATCAACTGAGGGAAGGAGGAATATGGCTTGGGAAGTTCTAAGGCAGAGGATGAGATGTTTCCTTCGGAAAACTTGGTTCCCTTGAATACGGCGAAGAAAATTGACTATTAACTACAATATCTCCATATCTATAAACAAAAATAATTTGGGTAGAATTAGAAAAATCTGCTTATGTTCTCTTAGACGACGATGTTCAATTAAAGTGAAATGAAAGGAATACGAAGAAGGAAAATGAAGGCTTTGCTATGTACGAGGGGGTGACATTACATTTATTTTCTTCTCCTTTTATTGCAATACAAAATAAATGCTGATATGCATATTTCAGGAAGACTTTATATTGAACTTATTTCTTCTTCAACTAATAACTACGAAAAATTTACCTCCATCTTCTACCGTCTTTTATTTTGTAAACTCGATAAAATCCTATCAACCATTCAAGTTTTTCATATTTAAAAATTAAATATCCTGCAACCAGTCCAAGTAACATTCCACATCCATTTTTTTAAACATCTAATTGTGCATAGCTTTTCCATCAATTGCGGCTTTTGCTTTCTTTCACGGCGGCAAATATAATTTTCTTTTCCTCACGGTAAATGTATTTATGCTATATGGTGTTATTCCGTGATTTCTTTTTTAATATGGTGGTTTCATGAATTGACAATTACTTAGGGTAAATTAATGATTCCCTTCTTTCTTATGCCGCCTACGCTTCCGACGCAGAGGCACCACTGCCACCATAATGTATTTGCTGGAAGTAAATTACTAAAGATTCACCCACAGGCAAAAAATAAAATAAAATAATTGAAGAAGTTGAAAAGAAATTTGAAAAACACCAATATATTATTAAAATTAGTCGAATTCTTGGATATTTTTTACACTTATTCGAAGAAAATTGGAGAGAAAGTTGGGATTTTCGTAGGTGTTGTTAAGTCAAACTCCTCATGAAGCATATTTACTCCATTCCATTCCAAACATGCTACATTCGAAATCAATGAATTAAAATTTCGGAGAGGTCTTCCGAAAAAAAATTATGAAAACTAATTATTGGTGGTAAATGGGCTATATACATAAGCCATATATGTTCCAATAAAATTTTTAAACTTGCAATGAGTCAACATAGATAGAGATGAAACACATAAAGAGAAAAATATATTCTAAGAAAAAATAAAATAAAGATGAAGTATATTGGAAGGATGAGTACACCATAATATTGTATTTTATTTTTAGTTTTTATTCTATTAATAATATTATTATAAATTTATTGTGGCGTATTCAATGAAAATATATTTTAATTACGATGTGATTACAATATGGTGTAATAATCAAATTTTATGGTGGTAATACATTATTCTTGCAAAGGGGTGAAAAATGTAAATTCATTACGCTTGGGTAGCAGAAGTAAACGGGTAGCTTGCAAGTAATGGAGTGGGGCCCAATTGAGTTGGCCGAAATGGGTGTTGGACGATTAGTTGAGAAAATTAAAGTATTAATATTTTACTATGTTGCTTTCATGAATTGACAATTAATTAGGATAAATTAAGGATTCCCTACTTTCATGTGCCGCCTACGCTTCCGACGCAGAGGTACCACCCCCACCGTAATGTATTTGCTGGAAGTAAATTACTAAAGATTCATCCACAAGCGAAAAAATAAATAAATAAATAAAATAATTGAAGAAGTTGAAAAGAAATTTGAAAAACACCAACATATTATTAAAATTAGTCGAATTCTTGGATATTTTTACACTTATTTGGAGAAATTTGGAGAGAAAGTTGGGATTTTCGTAGGTGTTGACATGAAGCATATTTACTCCAAACATGCTACATTCGAAGTCAATAAATTAAAAATTCAGAGAGGCCTTCAGAAAAAAATTATGGAAACTAATTATTGGGGGTAAATGGGCTGTATACATAAGTCATATATGTTCCAGTTAAATTTAATAACTTGCAATGAGTCAACATTGATAGAGATGAAACGCATAAAGAGAATAACATATCCCTCCTTCTCTTAAAAGAGTCAATGTGAGATTCACTGTTCATTTTTGTCACATTGGTTTTCACATGCATCCCGTTTCAAACCGGTTTGATACTGTTGCATATATACCGACTTAGTTA
>CAIGRP010071180.1:0-20333 GCA_903798385.1 Fraxinus cuspidata | reverse complement strand
TGTTCTTTAAATTGCAAAACATATTCTTTTAAATATAAAAAGTCTTCTGAAAATGTTCTTAACTATCAGTCCCTCAGTGAGGGTACAATAAACAAATAAAAACCAATTGAACATAGTATTTAACATTTGAATAGTTAAGTAGTCTACTAAAAGTATCTCCAAGAGATTTTTTAAATATGAAATGCTCTCTATTTTAAAGAGTCAACATTTAAAATCATGTTCCAAGAAACTCTTTAAATTAACATTTTAATTTAGAGAGAGCCAAACTCTTTATAAGTAAATGCATTCAAAGTGTGTCAACTTTCAATGTAGAAAATAATAATATAATTTTTAGAAAATCTAGTTAAAATAAAAGATTCAAGTGTTAAATATAAAGAGTTTATCGGAGTACTTCAAAATTTTAACTCTTTAAATTTATAGATGCTGTTCAAATGATAGAATATATTATTTAAAAATAGAGTCTAAACCATGTTTGGCTAAGCTAAAAAAAATATAAGTAATTTTGATTCACTTAAGATTAGGCAGGTTTGAAGTATTTTCTTCTTCCTGATAAAAAATTCTCTTTGATCAGCATATCCTTCGTTTCAATTCCCATACCTGATTTCAATTAGGGTTCCCTTCTACGCAAAAATGGCGGATTCGCTCGGAGGGGATGCTACAGGAGTAGCTTTTGATCTTGTAATGAAAGCTGTAGTAGATGTAGCCATGAGAGTAGCCAGTTTCAGGTCCGAACTCAACCACTTGATATCAACTCTGATTTCAATCAAGCCATTTGTCAAGGACATTGAGAAGCTGAATGGATTGTTAGACTACCGACAAGAAGGAGCAGATATGCTCAATAAGCTGTTTAAACAGGGCGAAGTGCTCGTTCACGAGTGCTTGAAAATCGAGCCGTGGAATCTAGTCAAGAAGTATTCGTACGGGAAGAAATTGGAAGAATTTGAAAGCTCGTTGTCGTGGTTTTTTAAGATAAATGTGCAGGCTGAGTTGGCTAGAGATTTCAAAAGTGTTGCCGTGGCAATAAACGTTCTTCAGGAGAAAATGGATAAAATAATCTCTATCCAAGATACTGATCGTAATGTTAACTCAAATGGGTTTGCAGGTACTATTCTCCCCTCCTATATTGTACTTATTTCATGAATATGAATGAAAAATTCACTTGCATGGTGGTTTGATCAACAAAAAAAATGGGTTTTTAGGTTGGTGTGGCGTTCCAGGAGTTCCGGATTTTGTGGTTGGATTAGACGTGCAGCTTCAGGAACTGAAGGCGATGCTTCTAAAGGATGGAGTGCCAATTGTTGTGCTTTCGGCTCCTGGTGGCTGCGGAAAGACTACACTAGCGAAATTGCTCTGTAATGATGATGAAATTAAAGGTAATCAGTGAGTTCAATATCAAGGATCCTTTATTTTTGTCATTTTTCTTTTTCTATAATGGCATTTTTTTCTAATACTTGCAATCTGCTTAGAAAAGAGTGGTCGATTAAGAGGTAAGTTATTCTTGTGAAGTGCTCTTTAAACATTGTAAGAACAAGAAATCACAAGAAGATTGTTTGAACAAGAACCAAATGGAATTAGACCTTTGTTCACTGAAGGAATCAAAATTGTTCATGTAAATCTTTAGAGGAGTCTATTCTTGTTCTTTGTTTTCATCTATCTCTATCGAACTTGATGCAGGATGTTATGAAACAGTTTTAGGAGAAGTGAAAAGCTAAAAGAAGAAGAGAAAAGAGAGGCAAAGAGGGAAGAAGAGGGGGAGAGAGAGAGAGAGAGAGAGAAATTGGGAGAGCATATTAATTTATTTCATTATCAAAATTTATTTGAATTACATCGCATAAGTCCCATTTATATAGGTTTAAACTAAACTTAATTGAAGTAGAAAAATATTATAAAATCAAACATTAGTTGTGTTTCCTAAATAAGCTTCAAAATTGAAAACTAAATTAAATAATATATCTTCGAATATTGTATCGATATATCTTTTAATATTCCAATCATTTCTCATATCTGAGAACTCGACTCTGACGAGACAAATTGCAACTTCTTATCCAAGGACGGCGATCTTTCTATTTGACCAAATAATAAAACCAACTATATGAAGACAACCGAATTTGAAATTCAATCAAGCATTTGATCTGACCAAGTGGAGACGGTATTTCCTTTGGGATGTGCTATGTGTGCATAATTGTACCCATATGGTGTCCATAATGGACACCGACACCCCCTATTTGTGGGGCGCCTGGCACCAACATGCACCCTACGACTATTAAGTTGTGATAGAGAAATTACTTGTGACATATTAATTCGATCATTTGTGATCGTTAAATAAGTTGTGACTTATAGAATTTGTGATTTTATGATTGATGAATAAATTGTGATCTATAAAATTTTTGATTTATGACCTATAAAATATAATTTTGTGATTGAAAAATAATTTGTAAATAATTAATTTAATAATTTGTGACCAAATTATGTAGAATTGTGTACAATTTTGCATCAAAATGGTTAAATATAATTTTGCCTTTCTCTTTCACATTGCACAAAATTTGGTTAAGGGTATTTGTGTCCATTTTTGTTATGCATTTTTGTAATACAATAAATTATTATTATTATTATTAATAAAAATAAAGATAATAATAATAATAATATTATTATTATTATTATTATTATTATGTGTATTTATAATAAATTCTAATAGTGCAATCAGAAATAATTAAGGAATGAATTAAATAAAAATACTTAAAATGTTTTAAAATGTAACAAACTCGATTTTCTTATTTTCTTATTTGTGGTATTTCTATTAATTGTACTATTTTTTTAAAAAAATATTAATATATTCAATATTTTTTTAATTTAACGTAATTATTTATTTAGTAATTTACGTAGTTGTAAAATAAATAAACAAATAATTTTTCAAATAAATAAATTGTAAATAATGAAAAAATAAAGAAAATGGTTAAACACTGTTCATTTGGTATAAGTTTTGGTACAATGGATTGGAGATGATTTTCAATTTGATGCAAGATTTGGTGCAAAATGGTGCAATACTCACCTCAAATTTTGGTGTAGAATTAGAGATGGCCTTAAAGTGGATTAACGGCAAAGAGGGATTGTATATTTTGGGTTAATGGATTTGATTATGGTTTTGAAGGGTTTGTTGGTGGTTGGAGAGATGGATGCGGATGGTTGAGGGGTGGAGATCGGATTTGTTGGTCAAAGAAAAAGAGAGACAAAGAGGAAGAGAGAAATTGGGAGAGAATATTAATTTATTTCGTTATCAAACTTTAATTATGTTTCTTAAAGTAAGCTTCAACATTAAAAACTAAATTAAATAATATATCTTCTAATATTCCGTCTGAACTACTCTTGCTTGTCTCTGAATAATGCACTAATTGAGAAAATATACATGATTGTTGCTGTAGTGCATCACTGAGAATCTTATGCCTTGAACTTTGTTAATACTTCCCTTTATGATCTTGTATCTTGATTATCTCATATTTTGCGTAGGGAAATATGGGAATAATATCTTCTTTCAGATAGTCTCAAGATCACCTAATCTCCAGCTAATGGTTCAAAAAGTATTTCAGAGTAACAAAAACCAGCAGATGCCTATCTTTCAAAATGATGAAGATGCAATATACCAACTAGAACAGTTTTTCCTGAGGCAAATAGGACCAGCTCCCATGCTATTAGTCCTGGACGATGTGTGGTCAGGATCCGAATCACTCATTCAGCAGTTCCTTCTTCCAATACGTGGATATAAAATTTTCGTTACATCGAGATTTGTGTTTCCACGATTTGAATGGACTTATAAATTGAATATATTGAATCATCAAGATGCGATGACTCTGTTTCATCATTATGCCTTTAAAGATGGCGTCTGTACTGTGCAAAAACAACTTGTAGAAGAGGTAAAAGCATTCTCTGCTAAAGCGCATCTTTAGAACAGTCTACCAGTAACATCAATATTGAACTTAGTTCATTTTTCTGTGTGGGACGCATTTTTCTATCATGTTATTATGGCGTTTTTACACTGCCCGAAACATTAAACTACAACGAGTGACAATTGTTCTTGTCAAAACTCATTTGGTTATGTTAAGATGTTAAAATTTTATGAACGGATTTCTAAAAGATTTATTCACTCTACGCTAAACCTTAACTATGTTGCTCGTGGAATCACATGGCAGGTTGTCAGGGGTTGCTCAGGATATCCATTGGCCATCACAGTTGTTGGCAGGTCACTCTATAGGCAACCTGAGGTGAACTGGATTAATACAGTTCAAAATTGGTCCCAAGGGCAATCCATTTATGACACCGACATGGGTTTGCTTAGTCGTCTAAAAACCAGCTTAGATGCCTTGGATGGAATGACAGTCCTCAAGAATTGTTTCTTGGATCTAGGTTTATTTCCTGAAGATCAAAGGATCTCTGCTGCAGCTCTTATGGATATGTGGGCGGAACTGTACAACCTGGACGAAAGTGGCATGTACACCCTTATCTATCTCCATGAACTCTCAAACAGAAATCTGGTTGATCTTACTCTTGTAAGGTTTGGACCTTCCTTTCCATCTTTAGTTGATTATGCTACATTTGAAGAAGTATGCTTATCTGCACATATGATTGCTGTGAAGACGAGCAAAGAGTGAATATATTTATGAAATAGTTGAAGTCACAACTGTTGAGTGCGAATGAGAGAGTTATGCAAAATTGTTGGTATCTAGAAATGAAGACAATCTGAGACAATTGGAAAGTGGAGTAGAATTATCCATGTTAATATGCTACAAAAACGAGAAATGCAAGAAGCATGTGAAGACTTGGATAATGTGGCTGCAAGCCTACTACATAACTTTTAGGCAGTTAATTTGATCCATCTTTTACCCTCGACCCTTCCCTTTTGAGTGTCGAAAAAGGAAAAATATAAAACAGAGTTATGACAAAACTATTTGATTTAGTGTTCAGTTAATTTGCTGCTTGGTAGAGATGAATAAAAAATATATTAATTATCCAGCAGAGCTCCAGTGTTTCAGTGATATTGCTTCTCTGTTTAATAATTTTTTATCGATGACATATTGATGTTACGGCCTTGTTCATATTGCCCTATTGGATAAAAAAATTTCACTTCACTTCCTTTCTCGCTCTATGGAACGTTGCTGAAGGTCAGTTAAGCAGAATTAGATAAGAAACTGTTCTTTGAATTTTGAATGCTACAGCAACTACAGTTCCTTATAAATACCAGTCTTTGTATATGTCCAAATGAAAATCATTGTATCGACAGTTATTGGACATCGTTGTTAATCTAGGTTTCTTTAACAAAAATTCCCTTATCTCATTCTCCCATGCAGAAAAGATGATCAGGATGACATTGACTACTGCAAAGATCATTTCGTAATGCGACATGATCTTCTGAGGGAGATGGCTATCCACCAAAGTAAACAAGATTCCATAGAAAAGAGAGAGAGATTCATTGTGGAAATAAATGGGAATGCCTTCCCGAAGTGGCTAACTGATCAAAAGCAGCAACCAATCAATGCCCGCATTTTATCTATCACTACAGGTTAGTAATCTTTTTTATTCTCCCTTTCCAGTTATAGATATCTAATGTCGTTACCCTCTTTTTGGCAGATAATTCATTCTGCTCAAACTGGTCTAACGTGCAAATACCTGATGTTAAGGTTTTAATACTGAACTTTCAAATCAAGTTCTATACCTTACCTGTATTTATGGAGAGAATGAGCCGCCTGACAGTTCTACTGGTGACGAATTATGGTTTTACCCGAGCATACCTAGAAAACTTTCCACTGCCTAGTCAGTTAAACAATCTAAAGAGACTTAGGTTGGAGAATGTTTCCATCCCCTCTATTGCTACTTCCATACTGCAGCTAAAAAATTTGCAAAAAATATCCATGATCACGTGTGAGATTGGGAAGGCATTCGAAGAATGCACAATTTCAATCTTCAATACATGGCCAAATCTCAACGAGATAGATATTGAGTATTGTGATGACTTAGTTGAAATACCAGCATGGGTTTGTGGCCTTAACCAACTTAAGAAGATCAACTTGAGATACTGTCAGGAGTTGGTTACTCTTCCAGTAAAACTGGGAAATCTGACAAATTTAGAAGTGCTGAGGCTTCAATCTTGTACACAACTACTAGAGTTGCCTGAATCAATTTCTGGACTCCAGGAATTGAGGTTCCTTGATCTGTCGGACTGTGTGGAAATGGACCACTTGCCAGAGCGGCTAGGCGACTTATGTGGGCTGCGAAAAATACACATGATGGGTTGCACTGCTATAACTGAGTTGCCGCCTTCAGTAATGGATCTTGTGCAGTTAGAACGTGTGATATGTGACGATGAAACAGCCTATTTATGGAATTTATACAAGGATTATTTGGATAAGTTGGAAATTGTTGTGGTAAAAGAAGATATAAACCTTAACTGGCTTCATAAAAGATCTTCTTGAAAATGTACTTGCACTTGGTGCCAAACCACGAGTATATTGACTAGTTGGCCCAAACATGGGATATATATTTAATTCCTTGTGGGTCTCTACTTGAGTAATTTTATAGGTAAGATGGTTTCTAATTGAAATTTTTTATTTGCTCATCACTACTTACAAGTAACAGCTAATTCTGGATCAGATATTTAGTTGAAACCTCGATATTTTTGTAATTAAACAAGTATGTTTGATGGACAAAATCGAAAGATACAATAATACGATTTTTTTTTTCTCAATATGGATCTTATTGCCAACACAAGTAGCTATCTCAAAATAATCAACCAATGATGGATTGGATGAGTTGCTTTGGTTTGAATTTGAATTTCTTTCCAAGTATTTGAATTTGAAAAATGACATGTCAATAATGAAAGTTCCTCGTCAAATAGATTACAAGTTTAAAATTTGAGGCTTGTGATTTGTTGCCCCCTTAACTTTCTGTTTCAATATATTTGGTTCATCACATTTTTGGCAAACGAGAAAATATCAATGTGTAATGTGTCTATGTAAAAAAACGTGATAAGTCTTTTCACTTGTTAAGGAGAAGTGATATACCACGATATACTGAAAAGATAACTAAGAGAGCAACAAATTCGTCACAGCATGTCTGTATTCAAAATATGGATTTTGCAACTTATCCAACCATTTAGATCTACTCTAGACTTTATGTAAGAAGAAAGAATTGAATAAATTATGTACATGTTTAGCATCCATTATTTAAATTTTTTCTTTTAAACTTATTTTCAATTACACATTTTATGAAATTCATAAATTTCAATAACTCAGTTCATCAAGTTTTATCAAAATCTACTAAAATTTAATTTTTATCCAAACTAAACGGGGGCTAAATTTGCAAAGATCTTATATTCGATGCCATTATGTCGAGGGTCTTTCCAAGAAATAATGAACAGATCTCTATAATCTAGGAAAGACCCTCGACATATTGGCATCATTATTTCTTGTCACCCCCTCCATATATATAATAAAAAATCGAAGCTACAAGAGAAACATTATAAACTTCCACATTCTGTCTGAAAATCGAAAAACATTATATTTTCTCCAAACAGAGGAATGTAATTTACAATCTATTATGATCGTACTGTGAGTTCACTTGTATACTGGAGTAAATACTGATAATTTCATTTGTCCGTGGATGTGCTGTTAGCAACACAATACTTTTTTACTACAATAAGTATTTTTTTGGGTTCTAAAGGGCCATCCTCATGATCCATCATTTTCGTCTCCCGTCGCACACCTCTAACAATCTTGCTGACCTTATTCAATTCGTCCACTTCATCTAGAATATCTTCAAATTCACACCTGTAATCCACATGCTCCACAGCTTATTGTACAAAGCTTATTACATAGTGTATATTTGGCTGAAGTTTAAATGATATATTTACAAAATTTGGATTGAATAAACATTTTGTTGGTCACAATGAGAAATATAACTTATTAAACCTCATATTAGTGTCAAAATAAGTAATTTATTTTACTTAGAAACTGACACATCCACGTTCGGAAACACAATTATCTTGTTTTACTTGTACTGGACATTCTCATAGTTCATGCCATTGACTTGCATGGATTAGAATTCTGGTAACAAAGAAAAACCACTGTTTGACTGCTTCTCGATCCGCTTTTCAACTGTCTGAATTGAAATAGAGAATCTTCTTTTGTTTGGATTAAAAGATTTGAGAACCCTCGCGTGTTACTGAATGCAATTCAACATTCTATGGATCTTGTCAAATATTTGATATTTCTTTTATACCTTTTCAATAAAAAATATATGGTTTGATGACCTAACTCTACAGAGGTGATAAACTCTTCGGTTCTCAACAGGGGTAGTTACTTTGTACATAAAATGGAGTTCACTTTCACCAAACAACCTTTTCAAAGAGCTATGGTTCTTCAAATTTACAATTTCTCATTCATGTATATCCAAAATATTTTACTAATTTCTATTTTTGGGAAAGATATTTCAAGTTCATCATTTGGGAATATTAAAGTTTCATTCAATATGTTCCTACTACTTTGTTGAAGATAATATTTAAACAATATATATTTTATCAATTTAACAACTTAAGCTTTTAGGTCAATTAGTTAAACCCTCATACAAAAACAAAAATGAAAATTCATGATAATTCTAAGTCCAAACGAAAAGCTCAACAAAAAGAAAATCAGTGGTGCATCGCCTATCGTGCTGATAGAGTTTACTTATTTTTCTTAATACTAGCTGATGTTGTTGATAAGTGTATTTTATACACTTACTTATGGCGTAGAATATGGAAAATTGTTGGTAAATATATTGAAATATTGCTTAATTTTATATAAATTATGTTTTGTATGATAACATTGATAAACATTGTAAAATTTAGGAGAAACATACGAAAAAGTGCTAAAATGGAAGAAAATCAAAGTTTAGGGATCAAAGTGCAAAGCCAAAAGATGACTCGGAAGAAGAAATAAAGATGTGAAAGAGTCGAAAACCAATTTAGCGAAGACATGAAGTATTAGAAGAACAAGGAGCAAGAAAAGAGATCACGAAACGAGAAAACGTAGTTCGTGGACTAAAACGCAACTTTTGGATTTTCATCTACACTATGCAGTCGCATGGTCAGCTTCAAGGAGTTCCAGGACTGAGTTTCATTGAACTATGCTATATCATGAAGTTGTACTATGTTATAGTATAGTACAATTCCGAAGGAAAAATTCTGATTTCCTTACATGATTTCAACTCTTATGAAAACAAATTTTGGGACGTCTTTTAAAGGTCCAAGGCCGTCTACAAGTGACCACCACACATTACAACACATTTTAAGAGATTTTGGAGCATAGAATGAGGCAAGAAACGCGAAGATTGATTCAAAAATTCAAAGATTCAATTCGAGCTTTATTTGGATGATGTCGATTCTTCAATATTTCTTGTGTTTTTTTCTTCATAACATATTAAGCTAGATTTATTTTTGCTAGAAGAACGGTTAATCTTGTAATATGAGTTTTTAATCTTTAGTTTTATATATTTGACATCGAAAATACGTTTTTGAATTTTGAATGGTTTACATGATTATCTATTCTCTATGATTATTGTGCACGGTAGTTGTATGAATTTGATGGTTTATTTTATGCATTCGAAAGAAGAAAAATAGGTCGACATAGTATAAATCGTCATAGGGTCTAATAGTGGATAAAAGTAAACCGCTATACTCTATGCGAATCTTTAAGTGTTCATAAAAATTCATACACTATTGTATGTTCGCATCCATCATAGAAATATAGTCGGCTCATATATGAAAGTAGGTTTAACATTATTCGAGAGATATTGTTAAATAAAATAGGAAAAATGATTCTTTAAAAATTCAATCTTGTTGTGAAAGTGTAGTGTTAATGTTAAAAAGATTATTGCATAAGAATTCGAGATCCTAGTATACATGTCACTCATTAAAATACATTAATTTGCATTTAACATTATTTACATTTATTTTAGTTAGTTCACTCATAATTGCAGGAATAGATTATTTTAGTTATAACTTTGTTATGAACACATCACATTATTCTTGCTTCAATTAAAGTCGCGATAAAATTAAACTAAATCAATCTCCTTGGACGATACTTGGACTTGATTCCACTTTATTGTTTGTTGACAAATCGTATACTTGCGGTGATTTTAATTTGAAATATATTTTTGTGAACAGTTATGAAACGAAGATGATATCAGATTAATCTAATACTACTTTGTTGAAGAAAGTAAGAGATTATAGTCACAATACGAAGTAAATATCTCAAGACACAAGGAGAATGTAATTTGCAGAGTAAAGGAGATTTCATTATAATATAAGGAAAGAATACAAAGATTTGTCTTTACAATGTTTCTAACTTTTACTAAATCATAATGAAGAGACAATTATATATAGGGAATAAATAGGGAATGTCCAAACCATAATAGTAGAGTTGTAGTTGAAGTAAAATGTAAGAAACAACATTAAAAACGAATCGGAGACAAAACAGCATTATGGCGCCATTGTTTGCGCCTGCGCCGGGTTATCTCCATCACAAACACCTTTCAAAGATATTTTTTTATTCCAAAGTTATCTTCAAGTCCAGCACAAATTTCAACTCCCAAATTGGGCTTCTAGTTAGAACTTCAATTAGAACTCACCAAATAGACTTCGAATAAGATTCCAAAAATATTTCAAATAGAATACCTCTTAATTGGCATATTAATTAGAATTTCAAACTATTTTCAACAAAGAATTCGAGTCACACCTAAATTGTAACAAACTGCACCTTGACACGAATTTCACTGTAATAAGTAAACTTTAAAAATTCTCCACCAAGAAATAAACATGAGCTCTTTAATGAACAAACACAAACAAACTTCTCCATTAAAAATTTCCAACTGCAAATTATTTCCACCTCCACTACTCCAACTAAGGGAAAAAGTGATCTAATAACCACTGAACAAGACTGAAACATGCCCTGTAATAGAATCACAACTAAATGGATCAAAATAAAGAGCTTGACTAGAATCAACTCCCTTAACCGCATTTAAACCATCAACTAAATAAACAGAATTGTACATATGTGAAATCTTATGGCAAAACATTGGTTTGTTACTAACAATTAAATACTATGACACCGTAGATGATGGTAGCAAGGCGGATTTACTCATAAATTCTAAATTCAACTAAGATATATTCCTTAAAGAAACCCCAAATTAGACTCCAAAGGTACATAATCCAACTCCAAATTTACTTGAGTTCTTAAAATATGATGATTGCTTAAAGATTCTGTATAACACTGCGATATACATAAATGGGATTTTCTATGTCCTTTTAACAAAACACAGACTCCTTTACTAACTTTCAAGACTCCATCTTCAATAGTATATATGTACCCTTTTGAATCACTAGTAATTAAGAAAATATGATTTCTCTTCGGATTTGGAACGTGTCTCGCTACATCAAGTGTTCTAACCGTCCCATTTAATATCTTTATTCTAACCTGCCATATCAGCTATCTGACAAGGTATATTATTACCGGTTATCACAACATCTTTTGAAACTTCTTAATATGTTGAAAACAAATCCCGATTAGGAGACAATGAAAAGTACAAACTGTATCAAGAATCCAAGACTCGTTAGGTTTGGAGTTGTTGTCAGACATAAGTAAAGCTCTCCATAACTGTTAGGATTTTCTACAATATTTACATTCCCTGAAGTTTCTGATTGTTAATTTATGGTCAATTTTGATTTATTCTGTAACTTATAACAAAGGTTTATCAAGTGCCTCTTTTTCTTGCAATAATTAAAAAATTTGAAGTTAGATTTTGATTGGACCCTTGAAGAACTACTATCAACGACAGGGACATCTCCATGACCCTCAAATGCTACAAGATACTTCATCTTCTCATTTAAATATAAAGTATCATAGATTTCTTCGATTGTGAGAGTATCACAATTATATAAAATCGTATATCTAAAATACATGTATAAAGCGGGATCAATCTCAAATATTTTTCATCATATTTGACCTTCAAGGTCTCCAAATCAACAACGATCTCCTTAAAAGTAGCTAGGTGATCTTCAAGAGATGTACCTTTAGTCATTCAATGATAATATAGATGGTGCTTCATATGCAATTTGCTAGTAAAGCTCTTCATCATGCATAATTGTTCCAATTTTAACAATAATGCAACAGTTGAATTTTCTTTCAAAACGTCCTAAAAAATATTATTTAAAAGATGAAGATATATTTGAGATAAGGTCATTTGATCCCTTCGTTATTTCTCCTTTGGAGTTCAAGTTGTGGGCATCTTATCAAATACCAACAACACATCATCCAAACCCATCTACGCGAGTACTTCTCATATCTTTACATGCCATAAAGAGAATCTTATACTACAATCCAATAGCGAAATATCATATTTCATTGTTTCTATCACAAAAAACATCAATCTTCCCAAGAATTTTGAAATCAAAAGCTTTGATACAGTTTGCTATGAAATGAAGATGAAAACTAATTTATCCAATACCACTTCGTTGAATAAAATAAAAGATTATAGACACAATATGAAGTAAATATTTCAAAAACAAAAGAACAATGTAGTATGCAGATTAAACAAGATTTTATTAAAATATGGAAAAAGAATACAAAAATTTGTATTTAAAATGTCTTTAACTTTTACTAAATTATAATAAAGAGACAACTATATATAGGGAACAAATATGAGACGTCCAAACCCTAATAATAGAGTTGTGGTTGAAGTAGAATGTAAAAAAAAAAAAAAAGGCATTAAAAACGAAATAGGAGACAAAATAGCATTATGGTGCTAGCGTCGATTCCCTGCTTCAAATTAAAGTTGCCGGAGCTTAGGCATCCCGTCTCTGTCCTTAACACCTTTCAGAGATATTTTTCTTCATTTC
Source organism: Fraxinus cuspidata (assembly GCA_903798385.1). Lineage (NCBI taxonomy): Eukaryota > Viridiplantae > Streptophyta > Magnoliopsida > Lamiales > Oleaceae > Fraxinus > Fraxinus cuspidata. The sequence continues at coordinate 7,414 of CAIGRP010071180.1, read as the reverse complement.
AAAGTCCTCTTCAAGTCTAACACAAATTCCAACTCCGAATTAGACTACTAAATAGAATTTCAACTAGAATTCGTCAAATAGATTCAGATAGGATTCCAAAAAAACATTCCAAATAGAATCCCTCTTAACGTACACTTTAATTAGAATTCCAAATTATCTTCTACAAAGAAATCGAGTTACATCCTAATTCTAATAGCTGAAGACTCTACTAGCATGAAGTATATCATAGCTCCTTGGGTAAGTAGAGAACCCCTTGTATATGGAAAAAGATTTAAGATCCAAGTTTAGGATTCACCTCATATTTTGCATATTGGATTTCCAATTTAGTATGGAAAACATGAAAAAGTCCAGTATGTACTAGTCATGATATATGCTAAATAAGCCTCTCTCATAGATGATACCAAAGGATTTTGAGTAATAGTCGGCACAACGTTCATTACCCACAATTTTGATGATACCAAAGTAGCTATAAAACCTCCAAGTCTAGCATTCACATCCATTATGTTTCGATATCTATTGGTGCCGAGTAACTTAATTATCCTTTTGTAAGAATTTACACTTTTCTTCCAAAGTTTGTTATCTTCCTCTCAAGATTTAGATGTGGTGGAACTTCATAAAGATAAGCTGGAAACTTCTTCAAGTCCCTTCAAGTTACTTAACACTCTGTAGCTTACACAAAACTTCTTAAATTACTTTTTACAAGACTTCATATTTATTCTTCTTCCAGATGAGAAGATCTCATTTCTCATACTTTTTCCTAGTAAAAGGATTCGGCTAGCTCTTTGGTCCTAGATTGCTCAGCCTTCAGGTCCTCTTTTATCTTTTTCTATGTACGGTAATTCCAATTGAATGGAGGACCCAGTATCCACCAGGTCTAAGCACCCCGATCAAGTAAATACATCCTTTAAAGAACAGTTTGAACTTTTCATGAGTGAATGCACTTGACTCAAAGATATTTGGTCTATGCTTTTAAAACGACTTTTTCGCCACCTGTGCAGCACACTTGAACATAGACTCTCCTATATTGATATTCTTCAATGTTCTTACATGAACATTCAAGTAATGACTAGTAGGCACAAAGATGACTCCATCTCCACCATTGCCTATGTTGTTTACCTAGGTTAGAATTCAATCTCCTGGAGTTCGAAGGAACAAGGAGCATGTTAGAAATAAACAAGATACTAGAATTGCTCAGATACCCTTTGTTGAGAGCCGACCACATAATTAAACACGAAAATAATATGAGTAATATGAAAATAATGGATCACAAAGAAAACAAGATTTACGTAGAAACCCAAATCAAGGAAAACTACTAGCAGATGCAGAGAATTCACTATAATCAATAGTAAGAAGTTACAAATGATCTTTTTGGACTAATAACTAATTGGACAATTGATCAATTCCAATATGTGTTGTACACCACATATTTATAACCAAAGACTCCTTAATATACTAGGAGAATTAATACATGAAGAGTTTAATATAAGATGAAGTTCCAATACAATGGGTAAAATCAATAGTGGTGAATTTATGATGAAATGTGAGTTAAATTCACTTTGGACTCCTTCAGGACATCAACCATAATGTAACAACACTGTTCTCCTTTACCACGCCCTAAAGTAATTGATTCGAAAGTTGAAGATGTATCTATGATAGGGCCTTCCAATCCTTACACTTTTTTTATCCAGTGTCAAAGTTGAGGGCATCTTATCAAGCCATAAAGAGCATCATTCAAATTCAATTGGACAAAAACTTCTTGCATCTTGATCTGTCACAAATAAGATTTGGTGCTACGATCCAAAAATAGAATTTCAAACTTCATATTTACCATCCTGAAATAATCAAACCTTGTTCTAAGTTGATCAAACCTTACTTTAATACGAAACCAAATTGGCTCTCCTAAGAACTTTGATAATTGACTCTGATATCACTTGTTGAAAACAAGCCAATTTGCAATAATCCAGTGATAGAACTTGTACCACTTGTTATGAATATTAAAACTAAAAAAATTTAACAAGATGAAAAAGAATCACATAAAACCACAAGATTTGCACGGAAAAATAAATCTAGAAAAACCACGAGTGGATGTGGAGAATTCATTATGATCAATAACAAAGAAGTATAAAAGAATCTCGCAAGACTCTAAACATATCTCAAAATATGGGAGTCTCTCTCTCTCTCTCTCTCTCTCTGTAAACTAGATCTTCTCACTTTGATGTTCTCTCAATGCTGTACAATACTTTGCTATCTTACTCAAGACTATGAAGAGCCTAAATCATGTGGAGTATATGTATGAGCTTTATTTTGGTGTTTTGAATGAAGTAGAGTACAAGAATTAAGGTAAAAATCAGATTTTGTCCAAACAGTTGGCGCTTAGGTGCTCCTTTCTGGCACCCAGGTTCCCAGCCATTTCAGGCCCCATGAATCGGCGCCTCGTCTTTGTCCCAAGCACACCAAAATCATTTTTCATCAATTTCAAAGTCCTTTTCCAATCAAACTTCCAAACCTCAATGAAATTTGATCTTTTTGCAAACCAGACTTCCAAACCAAACTTATTTAGGCTTCCTTTATCAATCAAACATTCAATTATCTTGTAATTTGAATCATACCACAACATTGAGCATTATGTAGCAGAAAGCAAAAGAACACTGATTGTAGGGACCAGAAGTCCTCCATATGTAACTTTGATTGGAAATTTAGCCAAACGGCTGAAGAATTCAGTAAATGAAATTGAAAGTCATAAATGGCATAAGCCAACTGTATTAATATATGTTCACCGCAATAGTAAAGTTGCCAAATGGCTTAAGATAAAGACGAACGATAAAAGCCACAATGATTTCATTAACATTCACAATCCTCATCATAATAACATTTATAAAGACGAACGATAAAAGCCACAATGATTTCATTAACATTCACAATACTCATCATAATAACATTTATTATACAAAGGGACACATAATACATAGAAAGATGGACCAAATATTTGACAATGATTTTGGTCTTACAATACTAAGCAACATAACACCTAATAAATCACTAGTCAAAACAATAGAAAAATTACGAATCTTTTTTTCCATGCATTGAATTGAGTTGAGCAATCATAGGAAGCCAAAATTGTTTATTCTTTTTTTTTTTTTTTGCAGAAAAAATGGGGAATACATAGACAAGTACCAACAGAATCAATTGACTAATCCACACAATGAAAGACCCTCCTTCTAACTAGTAATCAACTGATTGGGTCTTCTGTACCTTGAAGGAAGTGGTGTTTCTCAAACTTTGAAACTGATGGCCCTCTTCTTCGACATGAACTACACTCCAGTTCAATTGATTGACACCAAAAGTCAGTACATCAATACTCTCTTGGTCATCTTTCGATTTGTTCAATTCTTGGTCAACTCCAGGATGAGTCTCCATATGTTGTGTCGACGCCTCTTTCACATCATTTGTACACTAAGTGAATACCACATCCTCTTGGCTTAATCCATGCCTCTTCCATTGTACTAATTGTAACACATCCCTATATTTTAGCCCAATATATGACTGAAATTTCGGAAATAGAAGTTGAAAAATATGGAATGATACATAGCCTATCCACACATGAGCAGAGTCATAGTTCTCTTCCAGCTTAGCGGCAGTTTGGGTAATATTTGCAATGAACTCCTCATTGCTTATCAATTTGAACGTGACCCCTATTTTTTATTTTGACACCAGACGCTCAAAAACGATAGAAACTACAATCCCAGTGACATTATTATGCCATTCGGGAGTTATAGGGATTGTTACTAAACGACCCATCTTTTGGTAACTAAACCACTTTGGGAACTCCCTTCCAGGATGAGTATACTAAATTGACTATCGTCAACAAGTTGTCCCTGTAACAAGAAAAACAATTAACACTTTCAGAGTTTTTATAACTACATTTGTGAAGTCTTAATACATTATTGATATAAAGGCGCTTCAATAATTCTTGCAGTGGATTGGAAAATTTATGAATACATGGATGTATTGTTAACTAGTTATCTAAATTTAAAGAAGTCATTACCTCATACAAAAGATAACTTATATAATCTATGCATTATTTTAAGCCTTACATAGCATCTCTATAAAATTGCAGATTTACATTTTTTCCTCATTTTTTCTACATATTTTTGTCTAAATGTATTAATATTTTGTTAAAGTGTTATTTTATTATTATTGTTTTTTCTACAGATTAGACATTGCAACTATAAAAAGTAATTGATGATCTTTCTCATTACATGTTAACAAAGGTGGAAAATGACCCAAAAGCACCAGAGATACCGATCCATCCACCACAACCATCCACTTTAAACTTAGAATGAAGAGCATGTGACTTATTTATATGATTTCTATTGTGCTGTGATTCGAATTCCATGTGATTTGGATTTGGTTTATTGGAAGAAATCTAAAGAAGTTTGGATTTTGGAGATTTATAAGTCATGAAGATCAAAACTCAACTATGATTAGGAGTTGGGCTTGAAAAAGAACTTTTGGTTGGTTAAAACATATTTGGAGACATCAAACCCGAGAGATGGGCGCCACAGCGCCAAGAAGAAAAAAATGGGGTTGCAACCCCGGCGTCGCGGCGTCGGGCACCCTATTGGGAAAAATAGGGTAGCAATTCTTTCGCGTTTTTCCCATTTTATCCAGATTTAGGACTTCTTCTCCATCTTGGACTTCAATAAGCGGGTTCATATATATTTCCACATTGTATTTCCATATTGTAACATTCTCATTATATTCTCTACACATTCAACAACATATTGAGAGATTGAAAGCTTATATTTCAATTGAGATTATTGGAATCTTGATATTGTACATACAAAACTATTGATTATAGTGGATTGATCTCCTCTGCCCGTAGTTTTTTCCCAAATTAGTTTCAACGTAAATTTTTGTGTTTTTATTTTCTTCTTCATTATTTCATTATTGTCATTATCTTGTGATCCGTTTCATAACGAGTGGTATCAAAGTTAGGTTGATTGTTCCGCATGGCAATAATTAAGTATGACATTCTGCTGTTGGATGAAACACGAGATTTATATTATGGCAAGTGAAGATACGAGCGGTGTTGGCGTAGATGGATTTGGAGGAAGCCTTGCTTTTCCTTGATAAGATGCCTGCTACCTAGACGCGGGATGAAAAACAACATATGGATCGGAAAGCCCAATTTCAAATTTATCTACATCTCTCGAATCAAATTCTTTGGGATGTTCTTAAGGTGAAAAGTACCGCAGCGTTATGGTTGAAGTTGGAGCTACTTTGCATGACAAAGAGCTTGACCAACAAGCTACACTTGAAACATCTCTTGTATTCTCGCAGGATATCTGAAAGTGCATCGTTGGATGATCACTTAACTATGTGCAAAGAAATTGTGGCTGATTTGGAGACATTGAAAGTTAAGTATAACGATGAGGACTTGATATTGATGTTGTTGTGTTCTCTACCGCCATCATATGTGACTTTTAGAGATACTATTCTCTATAGTCGGGATACTCTCACCGTGAAAGAAACTATGATACTTTACTATCTAATGAAAAGATGAGGCATCTTGCTAGAGGATCTGGGAATCAAGCTGAAGGCTTGATTGTACGCTGAGAAAACAAGATAGAAATCTTGGAAGAAATATGAGGGGCAAATCGAAATCTAGACATTCTGAGAAGACATGTCACTATTTTAATAAGAAATGACATATTAGAGCTGGTTGCTATGCCTTCAAAAATAGAAATAAAGTTGATGGTGCTACTAAGAAAGGGAAACAACATGCTAATACAGCATAGGCTGATGTCGTGGAAGATAAGCAAAGTGGTGGAGAGCTTCTTATGATTTCTAATGGGGATTCTAAATGTTGTGAGGAATAGGTTCTTGAATCGGCTTGTACTTTTCATAAGTGTCCTAATAGGGACTGTTTTCTACATATGAAGAAGTTTCGAGAGGTGCTACAATTATGGAAAACAACGCGCATTGTAAAATAGTCAGAGTTAGCGTAATCAGAATCAAAATGTTCAATGGGGCTATTAGAACTCTTACAGATGTAAGACATGATCCAGAACTGAAGCAAAATCTTATATCTTTGAGTGCACTTAACTAAAAGGGCTACATATACATTGGTGAAGGTGGAGTTTTGAAAGTGAACCAGGGTGCTCTTGTTGTCATAAAGAGGCATAAATACTCTACACGATTGTACATTTTGCACGGTTCTACAATGATAGGGGATGCATCAGTTTTTACTTATTCTTTAACAAATAATGAAGTTACAAGCATATGCGGCTTGGGCATGTGAGTGATAATGGGATGGGGGAGCTAAGTAGAGGGGGACTTCTTGATGAGCAGAAGATCAACAAAATAGAGTTTTGTGAGCATTATGTATTTGAGAGACAGAAGATAGTCAGATAACTTAAAGAAACACACAACAAGAAGTGAACACTTGAATATATCCATTCAGATCTTTAGAGACCAGCTAGGGTACCATCTAAAGGAGGCTTTTATTACTTGTTTACAATAATTGATGACTTCTTCTTAAATGTTTGGGTATTCTTCTTGAAATTGGTGTGTTTAGGACCTTGAAGGAGTGGAAGACATTGGTAGAAAAGCAGACCAAAAAGCAAATAAAATGTCTACGCACTAATAATAGGGTGGAGTTTTGTTTAGATGAATTCAATAGCTTATGTAGGGCTGAATGCATCTTGAAACACTTGACAGTGGAACTTCTCAACAGAATGGTGTAGTAGAATGAACAGAACCTTGATGGAAAAGGTTCGTTGTATGCTTTCAAATTATGGGTTCCTAAGTCTTTTTGGGCTAAAGCTGCTACTATAACTTGTTTTTGATTAATCGCTCACCCTCAATTGTCATTGACAAAAAGACACCGGAAAAGGTATAGTATGGTAAACCATCTTGCTATTATGATTTGAAAAATTTTGGGTGTCCGATTTATGCTCATGTGGATAATGGGAAGTTGGACCCTATGTCTAGAAAGTGCAATTTTATTAGGTATAAATCAGGTGTAAATTTGGTGTTCCGAGACTAGAAACTTGGTTGTTAATAGGAATGCAGTATTTGTGAACTTGCATTGGTTCATGGTTCACCTCTTGGGGATTTTGATAAAACTAAGGATTAGAATAATTCAACTCAGGTGGAGTTGGAAATTGGTTTAGAGATACAACTAGAGGTTGCATAACAATTTACTATAGATTAGTCCAATTCGGGGTGACAAACTGTAATATCTTGCCTACGTTGACTACACCACCAGAACCACGGTTTCTATAGCTAAGGATAAACCCCGCAGACAGATTAGACCTCTACAGAAGTGTAACGCCCCAAATTATAGGAACTCGAAGCGTTAAAATTTTTTTAATTTAAGCTATATAATGTCAACCAAAATAAATTTCAA
>CAIGRP010071169.1:0-65632 GCA_903798385.1 Fraxinus cuspidata | reverse complement strand
AAAAAAAAAAAAACGTTTGCTCCCTCTCTCTCTCAGAAGTCAGAACTCTCTTGAACGTCCAAAAGTTTTATCCAGCAAATTATGGTCCAACTCCCAAATTTTCTTCAAATTCTGAGACCGCATCATTTGCCCATGCTTTGATTGCTGGAAAGAGACCTCCAACACTCATGTTTTCAAGGCCGACGTGTCGTGGCTGCGGAAGGAGGTGAAGGTGGAACTTGAAGATGATTAGATTCTGCTGATAAGTGGTGAAAGGAAATAGACAGAGATAGATTTACCTATTAATATGGTATTCATGATAATTTAGGAATTCCTCATTTCCTTTTTTTCCTTTTTATGGTGATTACAAATTTAGACGGTATTGCTAACAAATCCCTCTTTCCATATTTATGGAAAATATTATTTTATTGAAGAATGTGTGGTTGAAAATGAGTAGAAAAATGAGAACTTCCAAAAAAATGTGGCTCAAACACACTCTATATCTCTATAAAACATTATTTATTTCATCCAAATGTGTGGAAATATTTATAATACAATCTACCACATACACGCTAATATTACCTTCAAATTGACTCAACTTGAGCAAAGGTAAAAAAATTAGTAGTAATATAAGAGAAATATAATTTAAAATCTTATGCACGGGTAGAAAACTAGTAGTAATATAAGAGAAATATAAATTAAAATCTTGTACAGTATTATGTATATTATCGCCTCATTTGTAGGGTGTTTGGCACCCATTATTTTTTTAAAAATTTTCTCTTTCTTAATTATAACCACATATTTTTCAAATAAAATAATATTACACACAAATCTAAAACTTTTGATTACTTTTCAACTTTCAACATTTATAATTTCTCAAAAATGGGTGCCAAAATATGCTCAATATTACATACAAAATTTGCACTCTATGTTGCTTATTAATGCCTAAAAATGAGTTATTCGTATTGAAAGTCAATTGTCTTGTCTCCTCTAAAAGTATCTCCAATACAAAGAAGATCTTACATTTGAAGATTCTCTTGCTAAAAATACTAGAATATTTCTAAAAAATTGAACACTAAAAATGTTTAGAAATTAAAAAAATAAATAAAAGAAAAAAATGTAATCTAAATCCTCTTATATCATTCTCTTCCTACGCAAGCTCTTTGAAGAAGCCCTTGAAACGAAGTATCCAACTCCAAGACACATCACCCAAATCCCCACATCCAGGGCCCATCCTACCGCCTCCATTTCCACCTCCATCTTGCCACCGCTATTGCTGCCGTCGCCGTTACAATCAGAACAACCACAGCAGCCGTCTGATTCAAGTTCAAAATCCCTTTCTATCTCCTCCGGAATTTCCTCCAATTGACAACACGTCGAGCGACTCCGCCACCGTGCCACCGCCATCCGCACCTTCTCTCTCATCACCGCGGCCTGACCTTCCACAGAGACACATATCTCAGCATCCTTCACCTTGATATCATCATTCTCCGTTAAACAACATTTGCACTCCATTTTCCAATTTTCTCCCTCGTCTTTCCCAAAAGTTCCTTTCAAAACCTTCACATCCCCAACATATATCTCAAATCTCACTCCTTCACAAACCTTTACCCTCTCTCTACTCCCATAAACAACCCCTTTGCTCTCCTCCAATAATACCCTGTGAAGCGTGACGAAACCGGGCGAATCGGGTTTAATATCCGACCCGTTTATCTCCAAAGGGCTCCCGTTAATCCGAGGAAGATAATGCAGCGTCAAAAAATCTGGTAAAATCTTCCTTGTACATGAAACTGATAAATGAATATAAAATGCTTTGATTCTCAAGCGATCTCTTTCGTTGTGTTGAAACCCTCTACACATTGTTAGTGATTCTTGATTCGATTTTCTATAATTTGTTGTCAAAAAAAACTTCGTGCTGAATTATGCGAAAAATGGATTTTGATAAGTAGATGAAAGGATTGATGGTTTCTGAAGAAATCGGTGGGAGTGAGAGCACACGGTTTTGACGATTTGGAATTGCGTTGCATGGAAATAAAGAAGGTGACGTGGGGAAGACGACAAAGGTGTTGGCAGTTTTGAGGGCCAATTGATTTTGTGTTTTACTGCGTTCTGTGTCGTTGCAACTTGACAACTTCTTTCTTGTCTGATGCTTATCTTTAGTGCGTGTGCGAATTATGCGATTTTGGTCAAGAATACGAGGCCCGTAGGAAAAGGCCACTCCCACTTGGGCCTCCACAATGTCATATGAGCTATTTTCGTTATACAAACCAACTTTAGTTGATAATTTGTAAAATCAGTTAAATATTAAGCACAGTCCCATTTTTACCAGAGTAATGCTATTGCGGAATATAGAAAAAGAGGGGAAAAAAAAAGAGAGAGAAGGAAATTTAAAAAAATCAATTATAATAATATTCTCTTTTTCATGTCATATATATACACACATAATGATGTACAAATGATATTACTCTTTTTACCATAACAGATAAGTATTGGATTTTCAAGAAATTCAAGCGCATCGAACAATGAAAATAAGTTAATTATAATGAAGGGCATCATACTTTCACCCTAGTTGCAATTGAGTCACTGAACTTTAATTTGAAGCAGTCAAGCCACTAAACTTTAATTCAAGGGCAATCAGGTCATTCTTTTTTATTTCGTTAACTGACCAACTAGAACTTGTTGATGTGTCGATTAAACCAACAAAATGCCAAAGTGTAGTCCCAATAAACAAAAAAAAAAAAAAAATCATTTAAGGATCACCTTGAAATTTTGCCAAGCTTTGGTGACCAATTGTGAAATTAACTCATGATAATTTGAAATTTATAAAACAATCCACAAAATATCAAACGAAGTGCACCTGCCGAAAGGAATATTTGAGAAGGGTTTTGCTATTTGTGCGCCGGGATTGACACCCCCATGTAGAGTCCCTCATAATAGGGTGGCACGCCCAATAAAAAAATCATGGACCCCCTATTGTGAGAGGGGGGTTGTACATGGGGTTGTTAATTCCGGTGTACACATGGTAAAACTTATTTGAGAAAGGAAGTGAATAACAAAGTAGAAAAGACAGCTTCTGTAAAAGTTAGTGTCACTTTAATGTTAGGAAGGATGTGCATTATCCTCCATTAAGCTCATACTGAAGATGACTATATATATTCTGAAATACTTGTTACTTATGCGACCATGACTATGGTATTGTATATGGATATTTCATCTTTTATTTTATTTTTATTTTTTAATCTAATTTTCTATTTTTAACAATTCGTGGCGGCTTGAATGAGCATTACATTTTGCGGCTACATGTGATGTAATTTAATAAATACAAAATAAAATAAAATACTTCACAAACGGTCCTTCTCCCTTTAGCACGAAGTAATGCCTGCAAGTAGAAGAAATGTTACAAAAATTAAAGTTTAATAAGTATTTTATTTTATTTCTCGGTGTATGGGGAAGAATACAATGTATTTATTTATCAATACCAAAAAACAAGTTGATTTTCTTAAAAAATAAAAAATTAAAACTGAACGCAAATTGATGTAGCTTCACTCATGACTACTAAACTTCGTAATTAGTGTTACTTTGGTTATTAATATTAAATCAATCATACAACAGTGACATGCTCAACGATATATTCAAAAATAGGAAGAATACATGTCAACGCATGACTGAACAATTTGGAAAAAAAAAAAAAAACATCCAGTATCCCTATCAAAAACTCCGGTTCAAGGAGCATTATTCATATTAAATTGTTTCAGCCTCATCATGATATTCACACTTTTTGTTAATTAGATAACATATCCAATTTGGGGTTCATTTTAAAAAATAAAAATAAAAATCCAATGGCATTCATTTAAAAAAAAAAAACCTACATATTCATGTCGTCAAATTATTAGTCGAAAATATTTTCTGTTAAAAAATGAGCACCATACTGTATCTATGGCGTGACTGAAATATTTTACAAAACTTAATTAGTTTAAAATAAGTTAAAATTTGATGGCTACGATGACACTAAGTGAAAAATTTAGTGTCCACATTAGTGAAATTAAACCAACACGCATTTCTAAATTTGTTGTTGTATTGAATACGTATAATGGGAATTGATTATATACGGTCACACGATAATAGAGTAACGCTGAATTGATTATTATTTTGTAAGCTAACACATAAAGTGATGTTTCACGGGTGCCAAAATGTCCATTCACAATTTAAAGAAGTCAATCAACTTGTAGTGAATACGCATAGGTATCCTCTTTCAACTAGTAGTTTATTTATACAAGTGGTTGATAGTTTGTAATGAAATGGACGTAACTCGAGGTGACTGAAGGGTTAGTCCAATTTTGCAATCCAGAAACCAATATTTTGCTAATAAAATAGAGTTGGTCTAAATCTTTTAATGTGCTAGTCACAAACTAGGGTTTCTATAGGCTAGGATAATTAATGTATATTTTATTCAATTTTTTTAATGAAAATTCGTCTTACTCTATCATTTACTGTGATCACAATAAACATTAAATAAGTATGTAGAATCGAGTTCTAATTAGATGTTACATTAAAGGTCCTACAATGTATACATATTAAATTAGACTTAAACTCTCTTGACATGTCTCATTGAACCGAATGGTTAATTCATTTATGTCATCGACATCATATTTAGTAAAGTGGATTCTAAAAGTATAAGTTACAGGAACATCTTTTTACTGAACATACATAAATACACTTGTATGGATTCGAAAAACATCTTGTTACTGCCTAAAGATTATTGCATACGCATAAGTATCCTCTTGAGGACAAAGCATCTTGTTATCGCATAAGCATAAGTATCCTCTTTCGACTCATAGTTTATTTATACAAGTGGTTGATATTTTGTAATGAAATGGACATAACTCGAGGTGACTGAAGGGTTAGTCCAATTTTGCAATCAAGAAACTAAAATTTTGCTAACAACATAGAGTTGGTCCGAATCTTTTAACGTGCCAGTTACACGCTAGAGTTTCTATAGGCTACAAATTATCATGTAGATTTTATTCAAATCTTTTAATGAAAACTCGTCTTACTCTATCATTTATCGTGTTCACAATAAACATTAAATAGATATGAACAATCGTGTTCCAATTAGATGTTACATTAAGAATCCTACAACGTATACGTATTAAATTGGACTTAAACTCTCTTGACATGTCTCATTGGACGGAATGGTTAATTCAGTTTGTCATTGACATCATATTTGGTAAAGTGGATTCCGAAAGTATAAGTTCGCGGAACATCTTTTTACTGGACATACATAAATACTTCTGTAGAGGTTCGAAAAAATCTTGTTGCCTAAAGATTATAAGTGGGTGGAGTGTGGTCGTCTTAGGACAAAGCATCTTGTCATACAAGTGGTTGATAGTTTGTAAATGGACTCGAGGTTAGTCCAATTCTGCAATCAAGAAACTAATAATTTGCTAATGAAAAAGAGTTGGTCCAAGTCTTTTAAGAACCATGCTACATGTATATAAAATATTGACACATTGGTTTATATCCATGTGAGTTGACAAATTTGATATATAGATTTTGACAACACATTTTTAGATTTTTGACACGTATAGAAGTGTGATTCAAAGTGTACACTTTGTGTATACAAGTAGTTTAATCCATTTTTTAATGTGTAAGTCACACACCAGGGTAGATTTTATTCAATTAACGTGTCACAATAAACATTAGATAGGCATGAACAATCATCCTCAAGTAGACATTATGTTATAGTATATCAAATTGAATTTCACTACCTTAACACGTCTCTCATTGAATTGAATGGTCAAGTCATTGTAGTCATCGACATCATATTTAGTAAAGTGGATTCCGAAAGTATAAGGTCAAGGAACATTTTTTTACCGGAGATACATAAATGCTTTGTATAATTCGAAAAACATCTTGTTGATTATAAGTGGGTGGTGGAGCGCGGTTGTCCGAGGATAAAGCAAAGAGTACATGGCATTGTCACTCCATAGAATATAATGTGAGACATCGAAAATTTGTTTTAATATTCGTATGACAACCAATCCCAATGAACGACATGATTTGAGGTTGACATTAGACAAGAAAGGGGCCCATTAACTTGATTTTTTTTCCTGATCGAACGGCCAATTTTTATTTTTGCTTTCATTCGGTATCTAAATTTTTTAAAGATGGACAACTCTAGCTATGGGGCAACTAGATTAATTTCCATAATTCCCATGATAGCTTGTGGAAAGTTATTTTTGGGGTGCTTTTTTGAATAATAATATTTTTTCTCAAGTATAGTTTAACGACTATATAATGATGAAATATCTATTTGTTGACGAAACTCCCTCACATTATCTGAATATAAACAAGAGTTCTTTTAGTAACAAATTTATTCCATCACAACTTTATCGCTAATTGTGTTTGTTATTTTAGATATGGATTTTTTCAAATAAAAAATATAATTCATACGTAAAAATTCTCAATTAAAAATGTAGCTCAAAAATTTAATGATTTATGACTAGGTGAATTGTACTTATAATTATTTATTTCACACTAATTAAGATTTCTATATTATCAAACGGTCCTCTTGGAATTATTTCCGAAACCCGTTGCATAATTTTTATTGATTTTGTCATGTTATACTCTTGTTTCTTTCCTCAAAAATACCAAAATAGGAATAATCGTTTTATAATTTGAAAATGCCTAGTGAAAAATTCACACGGGGAAAGGAGAAAAAAACAAAGAGTTAATTATAAGGTAGGACCAACTATTAATTAGCCTTTGCAAGCTTGAAATGTACTTCTCAGAGTTCTCATATGCTAAACTTTTACTACAATACTTTAGAGTATTTAATTCGTGAGACGGCCAAAATTATACTTTAGTGAGACTTCAAGATTCTTATTATTCCAATAAGTATATTTTGCGATTTGTATATGAGTAGTTATATTCTTTTGTGTTTTTTCCGATTATTAGTAAATCATTTAAGTCTATAGTTACGTATGTAGATCCCATGCTAAATTTTGTAAATTCGTCGTGTTCTTTCTCTTCATAGTTTCCTCAAAATCAAATTTTGGATTTTTGATTTCTTTTATATTGATAAAATACGAAAGTCAAGCTTTGAAGGGGATGCTTTCAAAGCCAGAGCAGCGATTTGATGTACTGTGGCTTTAAAGATTATCCCACATATTGACTATGAACCATAGAAAGAAGAATAATGAGTCAATCACTTTAATCATGTGCAAAAGAGGCCAATTCGTATTTGGGATTTTATCCCATCTTGCGAGAAAATCATAAACTATCTTTCAATGAGATTTTAATATCTTTAGTCCCCTTCAATATATTCCTTTCATTTCAAAGATTTTGTACTCTTTTGTCTTATTTTGTTTATTAGTGCATTCAAGTGTTGAATAACGTAATTTTTTGCTCATTTTGTTCTTTTATATTGTATTCAATTAATCAAATGAGATTGTAGACTTTGAGTTTCCGCTTCTGCACAAGAAGTAATATCAGAGCTAATTTGAATTTTTCTTTTTGTATTGCAACGATATACGTAATTGACAAATTTGTTGATATCTTTTTAACAAGATGTTGGGTCATTCAATCTATATTTTATCTTGGTATTTCCATAATAGTTGAAAAGTGATAAGTATATTTTACATATCTAGTTCTCAAAATGATGTGGAATTTGGATTAATTTAGCGAATTTTTAATCACTTTCTATTGTATTTGACTTTTATAAGTTCATAATGATGAGCAAATAACTTATTTTATGCTCTTTCTACCGACTTTTTGGATGAAAATTGTTAGCCTAGATGAGATTTGCTAATTAGTGGAAAGTCGTAAAAAATTGGTGATATAAGTGATACAATATGAAGAAGTTGAGGACCTTAAATTCAATTAAAATATAGTACAACAAATAAAAATTGTCCTTCATTTAAAGGACCTTTGCAGTTAAATGTCCAATTTAACCTTATTAAAATGACCATGATCACGACGACGACTACTACCACATCATCATATTCTTCATCATCTATGCTCCCATTCTCTAGCACTTGCGTAACAATCCACACGAAGTTAAAAAAAATGTGAAGTAGGATAGGAAAAGAGGAATTAAAACACAGAAAAGATGACGGACTAGTATCATAAGATGAAAAATTGAAATAAAAAGAACAAAAAAGAAATTCAAAATATCAAGGACGAAAAAGCTATCTATCTAACTTTTATCTTCAAGAATTTTCCCTAATATTTTTCGCTATAATATAAAAATATAATGATAGGATTGTCTCTTGATATTATACTTCAAAGGATTCCAAATCATGATCAAGTTATTCCATTCACGTTCTAACCCATTATTGCGGTGCGTGTGAGGGCTCCACATCTTATAATTCTATCATCTACATGACACAAATGAATTTTCACGTCTGCCCCCATCAGCTTGAAGTCGTGGATACAACGTTTTCTCAACAGAAATTAAAATTGAGAATCGAACATTTTAGTCTGATTCTTGGTTTTAGCTGTAAAGTTGAATTTTTTTATTTTGTTAGTCATTTTTTTATATATAATTTCATAAATCTGTTAAAAAAATTATTGAATTTATATAAAATAAAGTGAATTCAGAATATCAGCATTTTTATTGTTTGAATGACAAAGCATGAAATTACACAACATAAAGAGATTGATTTCATCACTATAATAGAAAGTTCTTATCATATGTGAAATTTTTAATCGAACTCAATTCGGTTTGATTCCCATCAGAATCCATCCCTACAAGATAATTATCAAAGGGCCATCTCTATTATGTTACATATATTTCGGGGCATTTTCGTGCTCTCCTTTAAAGTTTGTTTTAACGAAATAGATTATACAACATTAAACTAAAGATGAAAAAGAAATTAAAATTTGTCTTTTTTGAATGAAATGTATACTAAACATGCATTTATGATAGTATGCAATTATTGAACCACCAACCTACCACAAAGAAGGTAAATTTAAAAAGGAGGGCTATTGTAATTTATGAAAAATTGGAGTTATTAGAATTTTTTTCAAAAGAAAAACAATGGAATCTTAAATATCGAGAGTATTGATGGGCAGGTGTTAGACACGTGTAAAAAATGAATATGATGAAGAATGCGAGAGAGATAGAGGTGGAACATACTTCATTTTCAAGAGGAATAGAAAGAAAAGTAAAGACGATAAAAAGAGAGTGTGTATCTTAAATAAGAAAAACAAAAGAGAAGAACAAGGTAAAGCACAATCGACTGTCAATTTTGCTGTTGGTGTACAAATTTTGAAAGAAGGCATGGACAATTAAATCATGAAAAGTTAGAACTATACAAAGTTGAGATTTTTGGTTGAACATAATTTTATTTCATTTGAAAATTTAATTTTAGGGTTTTTATCTAAACCAAACAGGTGAAGGACATGGTAGTTCCTAATTTATTGTATCTTATTCTTGGTTAGTAAAATTTACATTATAGCATAATCTCAGAGATAATTTTACCATTAGACTATAATGAATGTTGTATATCGAGTATCAATTAGCATCGACTCATCCATCATCAACATATGGCGGATTTATGGAAGTAATTCGAGATTGTCATCTCAAAGGGCCATGACCACGGTTCAATAAGCCAATTCATTATCCAAATTCATCCCTATGTACTCATCAAACGAGATCGTTATGATAATTAAATATAAGACTTAGTTGAAAAGCGAGGCCTTCTATGATTAGCTTGTGCAAGTTGTATTCATTTTTCATAGACAACTGAAAATTGTTATTGCCTTTGTATTAGTTCGTAGAGGAGGACATTTTAACTGGATTCGAACATTTTAAATCGAAATCGAACTATCTTGAACTACTCTTTTATTTTGGCTCAATGACTCGACTCAGCAAGTACCAAGTTTACAAGTTCAAATATTAAGTACCTTAATCAATCAATTTATTTATTTGAATAATTGAATCATATAACTCCGCTTCTGATTTGCACTTCACACTTTGTCCACCCCACAATGCCTTCTTGAGGCATCGCACGCAGAGCCATAATCGAAATTGAATGTTATATTATGCTAGATACTAGATGTTATATGATGACTCATTTGCAATGGATTAAGAAAATGTTAAAATATGTAGTCGGTGACATTTTTCTTCTCCTATTTGTATTATCTATTCGTGATTTTAAAAAAAAAAAACGGTGGTGAATGGTTACGGATATTAAAATACTCGAATCAATCAACTTGATGCTCAGACCTATTAATTCGTGCAAATATTAGGTATTATCATATACCTTTTTAATATTTTTAAAATTATTATAAATCCATTTTAACATCTCAAGAGGACAAGGGGAATCTGTTTGACCCTATTGGCCAATCAAATTTTAATTGTTCATTGTTCTCATCTGTTAAGATATTTAAATATTCCAACCTTGTGCGAACGAAAAAACCTCCTCCATTTCTACGTTATCTCCGTCCTACTCAATGCTGTCGTCTTCACACCGAACCAAATAAAGTTTAATATATTCTTAATTAAGACGAACACAGTAAAACGAAAATATTAAGATGAATGTGTGATATGTTTTGTACACACTTTTTAAAAGTTTGAAATATAAGAATATCTCCGATTCTCCAATTTAGATTGCATCAAAAATTTGTCACATAAGTAAAATAGATAGCGTCTGCAAAAAATTCTCTAGTGCAATTTAATTGATGCGTAACTCTATCTAGCTGACATAGTAAAGGTCGTCTAGATGTAGAGACCATTAGGTTAGATTATGAAGGAGTCTGATTACTCTCTTTCTCCCTCCTAATTCCTATTTCTTCTCTTCTTATTATTTTTCCCCTTTCCTATTAATATACATGTTAGAGAAAATTTTGAATTATAGCCTACATTTGGCTAATATTTTTAAACTATTTTATAATCAATCAAATCACTTTTATAACACAATTTGTCGGACCCACGCGAAATTCTCATTTATCCATCATTCATTTATGTCTATTTTATAATTAAATCGTTTATAAACACTTCTCAAACATACTTTATAGTCAGAATCCATTAACGATGAATTCATACTTGCTTTGCTAGGTTTACAAATAAGTATAAGAAGTAGACCACAAATGAATGTGTAGTTAAAAAGTAGGTAAAAATGGTGGATATGATGGAGTTGGTAGATAAAAATTGACGTTTGATCAACTTATAAGCAATTATAAACTTTGGCATTTGCAATTAGCCACGTAATTGCAACATAAATCGTAAGCGTAGATGGCAATTCACACTGGAGATGATCTAAGAGATGGGATTTTGCTAGAAATGATTGGAAGGAAGAGAGGTAAATTAAAACTAGCACCACTTAGCTCTGTAATTTCTAAAAAATTTAGTTGTTCTTTTTAATTTTTTAAAACAAAAATAGCTATTTTGGATTTGAATAGGGAAAAAAGATTCCCAGTAAATCTCTTTTTTTTTTCCCTAATAAGAATAAGGTAAGAGTATGTTTGGCTAAGCTTAAAAGTTTTAAAATAAGTAAATAATTTTTCTATTAATCAAAGTTGATAGCGTGAAAGTAACTTATTTTTTATTTAAGACAACTAGCTTTTATTACTTAAAAGTAAGAATTAAGGAATTCAAAAATAAGTAATATATTTAAACGCGTTCAAAATAAAAATGACCTAGTTAGTTACTTGTAGATTATTACTATCGGTTGTCATTAGCAGAAATTCGTAATGCATGATGCATACATTACCTACTAATCCCTACTTATAAAATCCTAATATTTCTCCAATATAATCAATGGAGAGTGATGGCATAACGATATTTCATTAAAAAATATAAAAAAATCATTATAATTTCTCAAGTTCTTGCATCCTAGTACAATATAAATATTTTTTTTCCTGGTATTTTGGGCATCCTAGGTGGCTATGCTAGAGTATAGCTAGCCTTCTATAAGTGGACTGTCACACATATAAAAGTGAAAATTTTAGATTATTTAAGTGTGTGATCATTCTATGGTATTAGGATTTGATCGAAAAAGAAGGCATAACCCATATGATGCTTTTCCAATTGGCCATTCTTCTGCATAAGTTCTGCTTCACATTGTAAAATATACAAGTAATTTATATGCTTGTACTCTCTTTGCTTTTCACTCAATTCTATCTTATTGTATCGTAGGAATACGAGGTCCTTTCGTGTACTTATAGGTATTATTGTCACTGCTTTTATTCACGTCTCATTTCTTTCCTGGGGTTATGGGAGTTTGAAGTTCATACTATCATCTAATGATGCAGATTAGCCCCAGTCCAGCCATGAGGGATTTGGAAAACGAGTCGAAGGAGATTGAGAAAGTGGAAAAGGAGGAGCTGCAGGAAGAAGTTGAGGAGGATACAAAAAGACTTGAGCCATGGACGAAGCAGATAACAATACGTGCAGTAATTGCAAGCATATTAATTGGATCGATGTTTAGTGTAATAGCGATGAAGTTGAATCTTACAACGGGGATTACTCCGAACCTCAATGTTTCTGCTGCGCTTCTTGCATTCGTGTTTGTTCGAACATGGAAAAAGTTACTTCTGAAGACAGGAATTGTCTCGATTCCTTTCACAAAACAGGAGAATACTATGATACAAACTTGTGCTGTTGCATGTTACAGTATTGCAGTTGGAGGTTTGAAGCACTTTATTTCACAAATTTCACGGGAAATTTTTGCTTTTTATTTTTTCATACTAGATTAATTCATTTAACGTTCATGGTAATTTCAGGAGGATTTGGATCTTATCTACTGGGACTGAACAAGAAAACATTTGAGCAGTCTGGTGGCTTTAGTACTGTAGGTAATTCTCCAAGCAGTATCAAGGAACCTGGGCTTGGCTGGATGACTGGCTTCCTCTTCTTAGTTTGTTTTATCGGCCTTTTCGTGTTAATTCCTCTTCGAAAGGTACACGACAAGCTCTCAGTATTACAATCGAATCTTCATAGATCACAGTAAATTTTAACTTCTTTTCTATTTTCATACTCTCTAGTACTATTCAATCCTTGCTAACCTCGCCAAATTTTAAACGCATGGATCTATTTTCGTTGTATGGTGATTTCTTTCCGTATCTTTTGTTGTGTTGTCATGTACCATTTTTAGCAGAAAATCAGTTTCTAAATACAGAAAGCTATAGAATATGGAGTATTATATTTTTCAAGCGGGCTGTATTTTGATTTTCTTGAATTTGGACCACATTATACTCAGGATTCTATGCATTTTGAGTCAGATTGAAGCAATATTTTTTGCATCCACTGTTAAACTATAACTTTTCAAGTGATTATTTTAAGACTTTTAGAAGTTGTAATTGGTCCCCAGATCTTGATTATCGACTACAAGTTGACCTTTCCAAGTGGGATGGCAACTGCAGTTCTAATCAATGGATTCCATTCCAGAGGTGACAAAATGGCCAAGTAACTATAATTTTTCCACTCTTATCAATTTTTATTGCATTTTTATCACTTGTTTCTGTGTTAATAAAACGTAGATTATTATTATTATTATTACTATTTTTGCGTCATTTTGTAGAAAGCAAGTACGAGGTTTCTTGAAGTGTCTATCGTTCAGTTTTTTCTGGGGTTTTTTCCAGTGGTTTTACAAAGCAAAAGACGATTGTGGGTTTTCACAGTTTCCTACATTTGGACTTAAAGCTTGGAAGCAAACGTATGTCTGTAACCTGCAAAATTTGTACCAGGTTTTACAATTTACAGAGGAATTTTCTTAGTTCTTACAGCCTGCAGATGATGTTTTCTGCAGGTTTTACTTTGATTTTAGCACAACTTACATTGGAACTGGAATGATTTGTTCCCACATTGTAAATTTGTCTTTGCTTCTTGGAGCTGTGCTTTCATATGGCATGATGTGGCCACTCATAGGAAACCTTAAAGGAGAATGGTTTCCAGCAGATCTGCCCGAAAGCAGCATGAAGAGTCTTAACGGTTACAAGGTTTCTTCCTTTCTTTATGTGTTCTAATCGACCTCAATCTCATGATTGTTAAAGATTTAGTTTTACATGGTCAACCACATATTTATTAGGAACAAGACTACATTGGTGTTATTTTGTAATTGACCTCGAACTTTATTCCTGGATCCTAATCAAATTGTTGGTTTTTCAACTGTCATTGTTTTCTTGGCAGGTATTTATCTCCATTGCTCTCCTTCTAGGAGATGGGCTCTATAATTTCGTCAAGATCTTACGTGTCACCCTCATTAATGTTCATGGAAGGTTAAAAAGCAGAAATCCCGACTCAGGTATAACTTAATTATATGAGACAAAGATCAACCTGAGTTTGTAGCAGGATTGTGCAGAACCTAATCATTAAATACGCTCATCTCTTTCATTCCCTTCATTATATAGTTGTCACACTCTGGTGTGCATCTCTAATCTTCATGTTTGCTTTGCTTGTTTTTGACTTCCGTTTTGTTTATTATTGCTCTCGTCCTACAGCCGTCTCTCGTCCTACAGCCGTTGCCAGAGTTAATCAGGACAAGACTGTCAACGATCTCAAACAAGACGAAGTTTTCCTTCGAGAAAGCATTCCCATGTGGATAGGGGCTGCTGGTTACATAACCTTGGCCCTGATATCAGTGATTGCAATTCCATTCATATTTCCAGAGCTCAAATGGTACTATGTTCTAGTAGCCTACATTTTTGCACCATCTTTAGCCTTCTGCAATGCATATGGAGCTGGTTTAACAGATATAAACATGTCCTACAATTATGGAAAAGTGGGCCTTTTTGTAATCTCTGCAGTGGCTGGGAAAGACCATGGTTTGGTAGCAGGAATGGCTGGTTGTGGGCTAGTCAAGTCCATTATTTCAGTTTCTTGCATTTTAATGCAAGATTTCAAAACAGGCCATTTGACTCTAACATCACCTAGAGCAATGCTATTAAGCCAGACATTTGGGACACTTTTGGGTTGTTTAGTTTCACCATTAAGTTTCTTCTTATTCTACAAGGCATTTGATATTGGGAACCCTAATGGAGAATACAAGGCCCCATATGCTATAATTTACAGAAACTTGGCAATTCTTGGAGTACAAGGATTTTCTGCTTTGCCAAAGCATTGTTTGCAACTCTGTTATGGGTTTTTCGCATTCGCAGTCGGGATTAATTTGGTTAAAGATTTCACTCCAAAGAGAATTGGAAAATGGATGCCACTTCCCACAGCAATGGCAGTACCTTTCCTAATTGGAGGGTATTTTGCTATTGATATGTGTATAGGTACTCTGATTGTGTTTTTGTGGCATAGAATTAACTCTAAGAAGGCAGAGTTGATGGTTCCTGCTGTGGCTTCTGGTTTAATATGTGGGGATGGTCTCTGGATACTGCCTTCATCTGTTCTTGCTTTGGCAAAAATATACCCTCCAATTTGTATGAAATTCTTGCCTGCCTAGAGGAAAGGAGAGATTAACTCTGTTGTTTCTGTGTAATTCATAGCATCAATAAAGAATGGAATTGAAGGCTATGTTCAATAATACTTTTAAGATATTATCGTCATCACCATCGCCATCCCATACTTCCCACATCTTACCCCACCAATCAAAGAAGGAAAAAGAAACTAAAAAATAAATTTAAAGACCGGAAAATAAAGGTTACGTTCCCTTGAAAAAGTGGAAGTATACCTTGATTATCTATTTCTAGAAATAAAGGTAGTAGATCTTTTGGCCCTATATAACCATTGGAGAACGCTTTTATGGATTGTCCATGGTTAAAAATTATAGCTTCATATTTTGCGAGGATCTAGAAAATTAGTAAATTACAACTCTATTATACCACACAATCGGTCTCTTACTAGTTACAAGAAGGCAAGACAATTGAATACAAATGATTATTGTAAAACTTCGATTAATAAATATTCGATAAATTAATAATCCCGCTTAAATAATAAAATTCTTCAATCTTGACTTAAATCAGCATACTGAATTAATAACCTCGTTAAATGCATAAAATGATAATTTTTTTTTTTTTTGAGATCCTCTAAGGCTCAACAAATATAAAAAATAATAAATGCTTAAATTCATAAACGTTCATCCTAATACAAGTTAACAAACTTTTATTTTAACAATATTTTTTTTTTCTTTTCAATTCACCTCTTTTTGAAGCCAAAGCATGTTCATTAAACTTTAAAGTTAATGCATGTACATTAATGTTTCATCTTTAGTGTATGTGTGTACCTTTTTGTGTGATCAAATTTTGAATTTCACCATATTCAATATTTTTTTAAATTCCCTACATGTATTACGGTAAAATATAATAAAAGTTATAAAAATATAAAATACTCTATAAATTAAAAAATAATTATTTATCGATAAATTAATAAATTATTCATTCATCGATAAATTAATGACCCATAAAATAATAATTTTTCTCGATCCCAACATTATTATTTTACTGTATCCTATTATAAACTAAGTTAGTATAACAGGACTTAAAAACACTACACCTCATTGAAAAGAATAAATATACCACCAGTTTATGAAATGACTAGTATATTAACAAGTTCACCATTGTGCAACACAATGAGCATTTTACGAATAAACCCAATGTTTATGAAGCATTACTTTTCTTGAGATTTCAAGTGCTCATTTTTCAATAAAATTAGGGACAGAATATAGCCATGAAGGAAGAAACCTCTATGAATCTCATTTCATAGCAATACTCAACATATTTTACAAGTCTGCATGAAGCAATAGTCTTTCACAGTTCATAAAAATTGGAAGGCCTCCTCCAAGAAAATGTTCGAATTGTCCATGATAATTTACACGTGCAAAATTATCCAGTTATTATACCGGCTAAAACATCAGTCTTACCCCGTGCAAAAATTGTGTAAACTAACCGGATCGCATCAAACCATCCATCCAAATATTCCCACGACTCGGCAATCTGAGATAGAATGAAAAAAAATAAAAATAAAAAATCAGCAAAACAAGATTTTAAACTATTTAGAAACGATGTGAATCCTCCTTTAATCATGTGGAGTCATTAGTATCTCTCCCCTAAAACCCAAATCTAGCCCACTAGCAGCCAGGGGAAAAAGAAACTTCAAAAGGTTTTTGGGTCTTTGAAATTTCCTATCCTTCCAAAGATGCAATTTATGGGTTAGTTGTGGTACTCAGCGGAGAACCTCGAAGTGCGATGGAGTAACTTTAAATAACGTAGAAAGCATAGATTGGAAAAGCAAAAAAAATTTTTTACCAAGAATATAGGTCCATGAATTGTGTCGATGCAGAGGCCTGCACCAGGTGGTAAAGTAAGATCAGCACATGCCGATACAGAGATAATATCTGCAATATCAACTTTAATTGCCGACTTGTTCATCAGAACTGTATCTACTGATTTTGAAGAAAGGCTCTGCGAAAGCTGTCTTTGCTCGACTTTGTTCATCTGTGGGAGAAGGATAGACATTGATTATAGAAAGTATACTCTCATAACAACGAATTGTAATCATCGTGATTCACATAAATCAGTAAATTTACAGAAACTAAATTTCTATTCATAGTGATTCACGTGATCGGTAAACCTCGTAATGAACTTCCTCAAATCTGACTAAGCTTATTTGATGAAGAATTTCTTTTAGAAGTGAGCAAATGGGAAATACATTTCCTACCACCCGACTTAAATGTAAATGAACTTCCAAGATAGAGAGGGTGAGAGAATTATCAGAGAAAATTGCATGAGAATCAAGTTTGAATTGTAAAGAATTGGTATGGTCATTGGTCAATACATTATGTACTAGTTATATTCTGCAGATCTAATGATGAGCAAGAGAAATAGTATCATGATATTTAGCTATGAGTGGGTCAAACTAATATGCTTGTGAAATGGTAGAGTTCCTCTTTTAACTTCAAGAATGAACTTGGCACTTTCACGATGAAAATGTTTGGGAACAAAGGTAAGCTGTGTATTTATCTCATTTCAATGGAAGATGCAAACTTCTACCTGTCGAAGACAATCATGATTTAGCACAAATTGAGATAGTTTCCAGTCACCATGAGGTGCAACTGGATTTCCAGCAGGTGGTGCAGTCAGATATCCAACCTTCAGATAGGGTAGAGGCAGCTGAAAATCCGTAAATCTCGTCAGAATAATTACTTAAAAAATAATTCTGAAAATGATTTTTCTTCAGAAAGAAAATAAATGAAAAGAGAATTATTTGCAGCACCACAGGATACAACCCCTGCATTTACCCCAATAAACCTTGTTCGGCATTTTTTGTTTGTAACAGTAAGCAAAAAGGAGATTAATACATATACCAGTGCAAATGTTGGGGGAAAAAAAGACGATTTACTAGAAATATTCAGTATCCAGAGCAAGACAATGAGATATAAATGCAAACAATAGCAATTAGCTCACTCAAATAAAATACTTCCGCTGAGAATTTTGGTGAATCACAGGCCCTAGAAACTAAGACTTAAGGCTGACTGCAGTCATTTCTTTTTGGCCACTATTTCAAAATGATTCTCTGAATTATAATGACCACCATATATAACCGAATATTACTGATAAGGTTTGATAAAAAGCTCCAAGTCTCACATCTTTTAATTGACATAAACCATGAAATTTGGCATATACAGATTATGAAAACGTTGAGAAGACAAAACTTAAAAGAAAAACTCACCATTGATCGCACGAGCTTCAATGCACTAGTGTAAACCTGTAGTACAACACAGAAATAAGTGATGTCTACTTCAGTACATATTAAAATGTGTATTGTTGGCAATAACTCATTTCTTCCTGCTGAACAATTTAAAAGTGGGGGGAAAGAAAATCCAGAAAGTTTGCCAGTGGCTTTATTTTGACTTTAATTTTCCTAAAATCTTCAGTATTTTATATAAAAAGAGAAATAAGAGTAAAGTAAGGAGAGAGTTAGGCGACAGACTTTACTGATGCAGAGAAATTAATCATTTCTTAATCATAAGAAATAGTATCAACTAGTGCATAGGCTTAGCCATAATCTAAAAGAACAGAGACAACAACAAAAGAAGACAGTAAAATAAAAAGGATGTAATAGAAAATTATTCTGTTTCATGTAATTGGAACTGCATACTGAGTAATTTGGTTTCAGTGCATGTGCAGCTGCAATGTAGATAGCAGACTGGCTGTATAACTCATCGGGGGAGACCTCCTTTGCATTCATGGATCCTCCGGTTCTTGCCATGTCCTCTGCTAATCCATACTGCAAGGCACGCAAGATAAGAACGATCTGTATTCAATCCTTGATTTGTTCATCCCCCTTTTTACTTTTGGGGTTCTTGTATGGGTGTGCCGAAATTCCTTAATTTTAATGAAGAAAAGATTATTATGTTTTTAAAGTAATGAAGGACAAAGTAAATGATAAACCAACCAGAACAGTGCCAAGGTTGTATATTGCCCTATGAAAATCGAATTGCAACTGTATTGCAGCACGGAACTGCATTTGAATACAAGCAAAGTACATTAAGTTAGCAGAGGAAACCATAGTTATGAAACCCAAACCAAACGTTGACCTGGTAGGGACACAGGTTCACCGGGCAATCACCATATATAAGTAAAAAAACATTCTTTAAAATGAAAAGATGTTGATATATATGCTATTAAGTTTAAAAGTTAGGCATATCATAACTTAACAATCCATTGCATAAAAGAAATAGCATACTAACAAAAAGATGGAAAATGATCAAGTACTCTCTCTTTCTATTATTTATTTATTTATTATTATT
Source organism: Fraxinus cuspidata (assembly GCA_903798385.1). Lineage (NCBI taxonomy): Eukaryota > Viridiplantae > Streptophyta > Magnoliopsida > Lamiales > Oleaceae > Fraxinus > Fraxinus cuspidata. The sequence goes on along the minus strand of CAIGRP010071169.1, from coordinate 45,953 downwards.
ATTTTTTTGCAAATCAAATCAATGACATATCCTTAATTTTTTCACTTTTTCCAAGCTCCTTCATATTTTTATAGACATACGAGGTTATTACTTAAAGTTTCATTTATTTTGTCACATCTTATTAATTTTGGTACAACATTTGATAATGATTAGTATGATGGTTATCATAAACTAACACAATTTGATAGTAAATTAGATATATACCATAATGTCCCATCCCCCTTTTTTTCTTCCCCGTGCATATTATTTATCAAAATCAACTTAAAAACATCATCTGAAACACAGAATTCAGGATGATATCTACAACATGCATTTGAGGATGAATTTACTACCCAGCCCGATTTACCAAAATGGGTAGCCAGTTTTAGACAGACCTGCCTGGATCAGTGGGTTTTGACCCGTTTTATGAAAAACTTTCCAAATGTGCTGCCCAGACCTTTTTGAAATTAGGTTCACCAGTTTCCGGATTGAACCTGTCGATCCGGTGTGTTTTGTAATGACAGTGGAGCAGAAAAAAATTGCTCCAGATCTCATTTTTAAAATTCACACCACTCTGCTAAGTCAAATGGTTTCTATACCTTATTGATTGCAGTTTTTACAATGGTCTGTTTTTCTCGAGCAGGGACAATTGCACTGAGTTCCTGAAATGTGAATTCGAAGCATAAAATTATATACCAAACTTTAGGCACAATACATTTAGTCAAAGAAACATGAAATAGAACACCAATTATTGGACTCTTATAACAACAAAAACCCAGAATGACAAGCAATTAAATGGTTGGTTTAGCAGGAAATTGTGCAAAAGTACCTGCAGAGCAAGCCCCCAGTTGTTAAGTGCCTGGAACAAAAATTTTCTCTTGTTATAAAATATCAAGGGGAAAAAAATTCATCTGTTCCATGAGGAAAAAGAGAGAAAACACGGTAGCTTCTATGAAAGGAAGCAAATATGAGAAGTGTTGTATAGCAAGTGATCCAATAAAATAGTTGGAAATTTTGAGTGGTTCGTAATTGTTGAACTACCAAAAATAATAAGAAAAGACAGGAAGACGGGAAACAATCTGAAGTTTTTGGCAATTGAAAAAGGAACATTGGAAAGTATTTTTCACAAGCTGATCCAAAGTTACAGCAGAAAAGGCCATTTCTTGGTTTCATCCAGACATAATTACTCAACATATTACCTGAGGACTATTCCAATTGAGTTGAACTGCCTTTTCATAATTCTTTGTAGCCTGAAAATAGACATAAACAAAGAAACAACATTTTCAAATTGGTTTATTGTGTCCTCTTTGATAGAAATTTATTCAAAGGGAGCTCTATATTGACTTCGACATGTCCCCAACACCATACTATCCAGCTGGGTTAAAAATCGCTATGAAGAAAAGCGAAAACTTGACAGTCACACTATATATATGTATAGCATCTGAGATATATTTCAGGAAAATCCCAAACCTGTTTCCAAAGTTCCTCAGCTTCCTTGGTACGACCCCGTATTTTCGCCCGATCAGAGATTGCTATAGCCCAATTATAATAAGCCTTATACCAAGATGAATAAGAATGTCATTTTAAGTGAATATATAACTGATATATAGTTATATACAAGAATAAACATTTTAAAATAACTTCTCAAGGTAAATTTTAAATCCAATCTGAAGTAAAACCAGTATAAATAACCAAGATAATAAATTATCTTGCATCTCAGTTTTCTCCTTAAAACAACAGAAACTGCTGCACAAGTGTATTTAGATCCATATGTAAAAAACCGCATAAGGACGTGCACATCTGCACAATCTCATGGACAAAAACTGACAATTTAGAGAACCGTGATACTGGCTAGATTGGACTTTCCATTTAAATATGGTGCAGCAAAGAAGAAAAAGGCATCATTATTATCTTCCTTCTATTTTCCATCTGCAAGAGATGCTATTGCAGTTGCATGGAAATTATATCCACTCTTTTAGCATAGCATTGAATACATACATCATTAAGTGTAGGGCAAAGACGGGTGGCCTCTTCATACTTTTTACACGCCTCTTCGAGCAAAGCATCCTTTGAAGAACTAGATTCAGGATTTACATTATCTGCACTTTCCTGCATTCATAGACAAACTTTAACAACATGGTAAACACTTTCTGATTGTTCAGATACAACTCAAAACATTACTGTCCATGAATCAATGGAATAAATTATGAGCATTTCTATAGATAGTTTCTAAATAAGTACTACCCTCGAACATTGAGAATTCCTAGATGCCATGTTAGAGGACATTCATTTTCAACCAGTTAATTTCGAGGGATAGGTTATGTTCTTTCCAATCAAAAGCGGTCGGGATGCAAAAAATCCAAGGTCTACAAGAGAGCTAGAGGTATATATACTATGATACGTAAGTATTTCTTGCAAATAGAGTGAATCCAAATGGAAGGAGAAAAAGAAACAAATTTATATACATGTATTGTCCAGAAGTTCTATTAAATTCACAATCCGTACCTGAAGAACCAGTGCCCAATTGTACAGCGCATCATAATCATCTGGATTTCTCTCTATTGCACTAGCATATCTGCACAACAGTGCCAATAGTGGCAATTAAATTCTCCTCCTCAACACTGGTAAGGTTTTGCAAGGATATTTTTATAATAAAATAGTCATAAAGGTGACTTTCTCGTTTAATGAAGAAACAAAACATGTAGGACACACTACTTAACTAGTTTTCTCCACCAACGCATTAGGTGGTTTAAAAGTTTGGCGTGCTCGTGAAAAGCTACAGGTGTTTCAACTTGAGAGTGATCAAGAGCATAGTTTCCAAGACCCAAACACATGTTCCTGAAGCTCTACATAACTAGATACTTTTGACTAATAGTACATGCACAAAGTTTTCATTTCACATTTATCTATTTCAAAGAAGTCAATAGTCTGTATAGAAGTATGACAGAGCAAGGCAACGAAGAGAGCCAAAATTTAAGCAAATAATTATGAATTCAACATGACTTTGAACACGAAGACACAGCATGTGAAGAAAGAACTATAACAGTTGCATCACATAGTTCCCGATTCATTGAAGTCATGCCTAGGCTTCCAATAATCTTATAGCAATGATAAAAACTTAATTTCTACTTGTTGATAAAACTTAATTTCTACTTGTTGAAAAGGACAGCAATTAAATTATGTCAAAGGATCTAAGTACTAGTGAAGATATGACCCTCAGATACAAATTTTGAACAGAAAGATACATTATAATGTCGGGAAATGTGATAAAAATCAGTAGCAGCACCCCCTAAATGAAGGGGGTTTTTGATATGCACCTTCATTGGCTACCTTTGAGTTTTTAAGCAATAATTTCACTAAAATTGAGAACAACTAAAATAAATTAATTCAAATCGTAAACAGGAAGTAAGAAAGGAAAGGTAGCTTACTGTACTTTTGTTTGATGCAACGTTGGTTTAAAAGCTCCATGCAAATTGCAATTTGCATAGAACTCTTTAAAGCATTATCACATTTACGTACAAAAAGTAAATGAATAAACTGCAATGCAATGTCGACAATAATTTTACACTAGATGCCTACCTCCTTGCAGCGAATGTAAGAATCCGTTGGCGAGACCTACCCTCCTCATCAACACCTGTGACATTGTCAATCAACTCCATGGCAGCATCATTCTGGTTTTGCTTATATGTACTTGCTTGACTGGATGAATCAATTGCGCAAGAGACCATGCAAAACATAGTAACATTTGTCACAATAATAACACATAACAAAAAAAATGACAGAGTTTCACATATATCCTGTTCAAGACAGAAGAATAAGGAGGTAAACAGAAAAATGCTACAAATAATTGTTCAAGGAAATTTACATACTCTGCATTCAAGAAGCAAACAAACTCTCAAGTAAATGCATTTATTCAGAGAAGAATGGAGATTGAGCAATTCTAATTTTTGCACCAAAACTACGATTATCTATCAAAGGTAGGGACCTGCTAGGGTTTGTAAGCCATTGAAAGAAGAGGATTGGGAATAATGATGTGAACTGAGTGGAACAAACAGCTATGCGCAAAATCCAAGTAAAGCAGTTATCATGAGACATCCTGGTTTCGAAACCTTGGAGGAAGATGCCACAGCTTGGGGAGAAGGTGAGAACTTGCGGGATGGTCATGATACTATCTTATGCCATGATAGCCACATACATACAACCTCTAAGATTGCATTTTTAAGGAAACATAGTAAAGCAGTTTCCAAATGACGAGGCTCAAAGTTGAGTTCCATTTTTTAAGAAAATTAAAATAAAATGGCCTATAAGAGGAAAGACGACAAGTGTAGTTTCTACGTTAATTCGGGGTCCTAAATGATGATATTTTGTTATTCTTTGGACGGATTAGTGCCTAATTTGTTATTTATTGCTTTTATAAGGAAAAACTCATGTTTGAACGAAGAATTGGAAGAAAGAACGGAAAAATGCTAAAATGAAGCAAATCCAAAGTTCGGGGACTAAAGTGAAAATACTCAAAAGTTGTGTTGGACCTCACGATGAATATTCGAGAGTGATAGGGGTTGATTGGACGAGTAAAGAAGTCAAATGGATGAAATATAATCAAAGTATTATCAAACATCAATTTTTAGCAGAAAAAGTTATGCTTCGGGTTTTCAGTCATATATTGCCACTCATTTTTGGCATAGCAAACGTTCAAATTGGAGAAATAGTATTTCTAGAAGAATTGTAGCACTTTGAGTTAGCTTTCCAAAGCACTTTAAATCAGTCCAATCGATATCGGGAGATAAAGTTATGACAGAAGTACTAAAAACTGATCGGGACAAGTCTAGATGCAAGCCTAGGCCTGACTAGAGGCGCGCCAAACAAGCCAGGCGTGCGCCCTAGCTATGCCTAGACGAGCGCCTTAGTGTAAAAATGGGAAAAATGCAATTTTCCTTATTTTTATTTTGTTAACATTCAATGCAATCTTTTTGGCATCTTTTAAATACAAAAACTCGACAATAACGTAGGGAACCTCCATTAAACCTAAATTTCATCATATTCCACATATTTAGAGGTGAAGAACAAGGCTAGCAAGATTAAATCAAGTCGAATTGAATATGAAATTGAAGATTCTTCATCCGGTTTCAAGATTCAAGTAAAAAAAGTGGAAAGTTCATATTTCACCATTATTTCTTATTTCCGGGTGATGTCTTTTCAATTCTTTTTATGTAATTTTATTGTTGATATGCTAGGCTAGAATTCTTCATGTATTGGATGGATGATGAAGCCTTTTGATTAATAGTTTCCAATTCAAGACTTGAGTAATTTTAGTTAATTATTGTGTTCTTGATTAAATATGCATTAATTATGTGTTGTTTGCATACTTGTTATCATTTAAATAACTTGTTGTGCATATCAGATGCCAATAATCCTGGGAAGGCCATTCTTGTCTACAAACCAAGCTTTGCTGGATTTTGATATTAATGAGATAGTCCCGAGAGTGTAAGATAAGCAATAGAGCTTTACTATAGAAAATCCACTCAAACTGCCCTCCTACTTTGAGGATTGCCAAAGAGTGGACCATAGGGAAGCTACAAGGGCAAACCAGATGATAGTTAAATTATAGTTAAGTGACTTCCAGGCACCACAAGGTTGTATTTTGTCAAATCTGCATGACGGCTCCTAATGAAAAGAGCAGCCTTGGTAACACAGTGTCAGAGGCACGGTTCTAAAAGAGCCCATGTTTGCTTTCAATCATTGGGTTGCTGTATAGCGAAGAAGAGGAAATGGGGAGTTGTTCATGGTAAAGTATGTACTATGTCAACACAACAGGGTTACAAAAATACAGGCCATAATTTTTCAAATGCATTTATTCAGGGTAAATATGGTGAACCATATACTCCAGCATATGTATGGAGATAGTTGTGAATGGGATGGATTTGGATGTTAAATACATTTCATGGTATAATTTCTGCACTAGGCCATGCGTGTTGGCTTCCCAACAGCTGTCTATTTTACGTGGAAGGAAAAGGGTAGTAGAAGGCATTTCCAAGGAAGCAGAGAAGTGGAGATTCGTTCTTGATATATCCAAAAGCAGAACAATGATTGCCACAAGTTACAGGGCAATACTCAATCCAAAGAAAACTCGGGAATTAATCATAGCACAGGGGTTGAAAACGAAAACCTTCTGCAGAAACTGAATCTGTAATAAGGTCATAATTGTAGGAGATTGTTAAGTAAAATGATAAGAATGACTATTTCTTCTATTAATTAGTGTTGTATCACTGACGTTGCAATTTTGACTAAAGCTGTCTTTTACATCTTCAAATTTAATCAGCAATCACCAATATTCTTGCAATAGAACTGTCAAAGTACTTTACTATTTCGAGTTTTGATCATACAAGTCCCCCACTAAAGTACTCTTCTATAAATCTGCCATCAATCCTCCCAAATCACTTTCTAAATAATCACACTAAGAATGGAATTTCACAGTGCCAGTCTAAATTGTACATTTACAGTGTCCAAATAACTCAGCCTGTCAACCACTATTACCCAAGTTTTTAACTCAGCCTATCAACCACTATTTTCAGGAACTGATCCAACTAATTCATTTCATTTCACATATATTCCTCCAATCCTACATTTGCATATTAGTCAATTTCTCACTTCGAATTGGGAAAAAGATAAATATAATTTTTTTCCTATATCAAAAGAAGGAAACTGACCTCTGAGGAGTATCGACCTCCTCAATGGCATCACCGTTCTTCAATTCATTCAACAATTCTCTCATGGTGAACGTCCGATTCCCTTCCTCTTGTTTCAGCTTCGGTTCACTCCCGGCATCATTCGTTTTTACCTCCTTCTCCTCAGATTCACTCGTTACACTTGGCTGGATTGAAATTTCTTCAGGTCCAGAATTTGATGCCTCCGCATGGACTGATTGTACTTTGTGGGAATCAATTACTTCGTCGATTTTGGAATCTTCTTCTGCGTCGGGTGATTGTACGTCAGTACGATGGATTCCGGTGTCGTTTGAATCGGGATCTGGATCGGTGGCTGGTGGTGCTGGTTCGGATTCGGGTTCGGATTCGGGTTTGGGAGCTCCGTTTTCTAATCGTTCAGTAATTGAAGACATTATTTTGAAGCAGTAGATTAAAGGATTTGGATGCACAACAACAAGGGGTGCAAATTTGTAAGGGGTCTTTCTGTTGAAGAAGAAACTCAGAATGGGGGAAAACAGTGTTTTTTGACTGAGATTTTAACGAATTTACTTAAAATTTCTTTAGGAAAATTTGCACTTCGTGTCCTCAACTTTTGAGAAATGTAAAAAATATATTCTCAATTTTTCAACATAATCCATCTCTAAATTTTTATTTAATAGCAAAACTTGTCGTTCCCGATCACTATGAATTTGTCCTTCTTTTTAAGTAAATAAAAATAAAAAGAAGTAAAAACAACATCAAAAATAAGGAAAAATTACAAATAAAGTCCCATAATTTTTAAAATGTACAAATAAATCTCACTTAGTATAATTTTATACATATTAACACAAAGAAATTAGAAAAAATCTTCTCCAACCATGCTCATCCCATCAATACCCATCCTAATCCACCACAACTCGAGCCAAACACCACTTCGAGACAAGATGATTCTTATTAATCAAATATTTCAATTTGCCATCAAAAAAATGTGAAAACGCAAAGTATCACTATAAGTGAAATGGATAAGCAAAATAATTAAAAATAATAAGAATAATAATTTTTTTAAAAAAAACCGTAATGCCACGAAATGCCGCTACTCGTGAGTGCGTACTGGGTAAAAATACAAATTTCCTTTTTTTTTTTTGTCGACTAGGAACCGCAGCCGTTACTCGTGAGTGCGTACTAGGTAAACCTAACTACATGTGTAATATCCCGTAAACCACACAGAAGAGATAAATCGCACTAGACAAGCTCAGTGCGACGGGTTCAACCGAGGAAGTGTTGGTAGAGGATTCGAAATCGTGACTTTGTTAGTATGTTGCGACATGAGGGGAGCCAAATTTTTTTTACTTTTCATTTTGTATCGATTTCATCCCCTTCCAATTTTTATCTCCCTTTCCGTCCCCAAGGTTTCATTAATACACTCAAATGGTCCCGTGATTTCCGTTAAAAAAAATGCTATTAACGACATGACAATTCTACCCTCTAACTTAAATAAATTGAAAAGGCCAATGTATGGTTGGATTTTGGAGGATCCTTTGACCATTGCTGAATGAGGGTATGAGCTTAATCCATCATTCGTCGAGTCTATTTTTATTGATTTGGCCGTCGGCGGGGTAAAGTGGAGCGGTGGAGGTTTAGGCGGCAGATAGTGGAATTTTCGGTGAGGGAAGGGCGAAATTGTTGGACAGACAGTTGGAACTTGAGAAAAATTGAATTGTTCGTTTGAGGATTTTGAACTTTGATGATAAAATCTTAAATTTTTATCTTAAAAGATTAATCTGGTTAAGAATAGCCAAGACCTCATATTTAAGGGATATAAATTTACACTAAAAGCATAATAATTTGTCGTGTTTGAGGTGTCACACAAGTCGAGAGAATTGATTATCCAACTTGTTATCCATCAAATAATATTAATATATCCAACTTTTCTTTCACAGTCATTTGTGCTTAAAAATAGACGTAAAATAATGTATCAATCAATCATGATCATTTGTCCATTATGGCACACATTAGGTAAAATATCATGTACAAATATAATTTTCCATAAATCATTTGTGGACGGTAAATTGGACAATCAATTTTAAACAGTAGATCTCAACTCGAGCACAAGCACAAAATAACTAGAAAAAAATACATTTACTGATGAGTAATTTAGCAGGTTGCCACTTCATTCAAGAGTCTTGAGCACTGTCAAATACAACACAAGTCCCATAAATTAATTACTCGATTCAGAACTCGCCTATCAAGTCTTTAGTTCAGAATAGTGTGAGGTAAACTCAGGATACCCTCGGTTTTGACCGGGTCCTAATCGTTGTGTCAACAGAGGAACGAGTGAAAGGCAAAAATAAAAAGAAAGATCAAAAGAAGCTAAGAAAGAAGACATCAGCCGAACAAATTTGGTTGAGACATTTTATCTCCTAAATCTTATCATGGAGGGTCACGACCAAATCATGGGCATCGTCTAACAGTTTCCACACGTCAAGATGTCCAGACATGCTATTGCACTCCCGCATGATTTCATCCATGCTGCTATACTTTTCTATGATCAGTTTCCTCTTCTGCAATACAGAAGCTGCTATTGCATACAGTAATAGATCGTCCGTAGGTGGTGCTCTAAGCATCATCCTTCCCCAAGACGATTTTCCAATTCCAGCCCGAATTGCTGCTTGATCTGCCCACATAACCTCCCAGAGGCAAAGGGTCTGCTCGAAGGTTAATTCCCGTCTGAACAGAACAACAACCATTCTGTACACGAAGAAACAATCCTCTGCCTGAAGCTTCTCCAAGTGTTTGTAGAGATGGGAATCCTTGCCCTTGATGATCTTAGACACGATTTTCAATTGCCTTCTGATTCCCATTTCATCAAGACGAAAGTTATGCCGAGCTTTCTTCATGAAACCCACAAAGCACCAGAACGCTACATGATCATCCGCTATAACTGAGATAATTGGAGAGAGTAAATCACTCATCCCCTGGCAATAACCAGTCTCAGAATCATATAATGCATAAGCTTCAAGAATGGCAACAAGACGAGCCGCATGATATATCATGCATGGCTCCAGATGATTATAATCCTTCAATCCGACGCTCTCAGCTAATCGGTGTGCCTTCACCTCCGACACTGAAGCTTCAGATGGTGAGTAAACAATCCATTCAGAATTAGCACGCACCGCATCAACACGTATGATTCGCTGCCACGCAGCAAAATCTTCAGCAGTATAAGACGTGGATCTAATTTCCGTTTTATAAGAAGTGGATTCATTAATTTCAATATCTTCCAATTCTATTGAACCAAGTAGAGGTTTCATATCGTCAGATTCTTCCGAGGAGGAATCGGAATCAGAATCAGTTTCTTCTTCAAAAATATTTTCATCAATAATTCCACTCTCATCTTTTTCATCCACTAATGTACTGGATGTTTTAAGGTGTAGAATATGTCCAGACGTTGTGGATATCACCCCTGCAAGGCTCATTCCCTCCACCGAAAGAGAAGCTCTGGCACTAGCAACTTCTTCCAAAACAGGAGAATCTGAACCGCGATTAAATTCATTAGACTCGTTACATTTATTTCCAGAAATCTCCGACTTGGAAATTCTGTCACCGCATTTTAAATTTTGTCGACACTGTCTCCGCAAGTCCAAGTATTCTTTTCTGTGACAATGGTACATGAAAGTAAGGGTGATCGCTTGAACTACAAACGAAAAGAATAAAATGACAAAGAATTGCCACAGATGGAACAAACAGGGTGTGGTGGAAAGAGAAAATATGCCATTGTGAAGGTAAATTTACCTTTTCTGAGCTCCAATAGCATCTCTTTCTTTTTGTGAACTTTTCACATCATAGCTGCAAGGATAAAAGATGCAGTCAAGAAAAGAGTATTACAATTCAAAAAAATATTCGATACACAATGAAAAAAGCAGTCACAACAGAAAATCACAAAAGCATACCATTAGTACAATCTTGCCATGCAAAATAAAGAGATTTCGGACAGGGAATTCCTACCAACTGAATTTCAATTAACCAGAAACAACTTATTCATCACTGAAAGACATACGTTCAACCCTGTCTTAAGACCATAAATTCTGCAACCACGTAATCCAAACTGGAACTAAAATAATGTGCCAATGATTTCATTTTGCAAATGCTGTGTAACCTTCACATCTCTTTGGTGCCACCCCATGCTCGAAAATATAAACCCATTATGGCAGGAAATTTTGCCTATTAAATTGGTATGGGCAGCAAAGAATACTCCACCAACATAAAAATCCCTAGTTTTCTTTTACCAATCGAAAAGAGAAAAAATTAATGCATTTCAATTGGATAATTAGACAGGAAAAATAGACCCCCCAAAACATTTCAAAAGGATATATGTATATGTTCAATAACAAGTAGCATTATTAGCTTCTTTTAAAACCTAATGGATATGTAAAAACAGCATAATGCTTAACAATGAGAACCAAGCTGTGTGGCAAGTGACACTAACTTCACATCCATGGACTAATCAATAAATATCTAGGCTTTATTTAATTTCTGCTGTAAGACAGTAATTTATCGATATGTTATTACGGTGCAATAGTCACAACATTAAAGTCAGGTCCATTGTTAGGTACTTCAGATTATGGAATACCTAAAACCAAAGGACAAAAAAGATCAGGAGATTAGAAAATATAAAAGTGAAAACAAAATTCTAAGCCACATGTATGCTAATAAGGACATGAAGAGTCCATTAAGCTTGCAAGGGCAATTCCAGCAATCTGACTAAAGTATTTGAAAGGATGAGTAAATATATAAATAATGATAATATTACTGAACCAAGTATTCAAATTTATAAACATGAAAAAAAAAATGCTTACAATCCAAGAAGGAACGGCCAAACCTCTGCCCGTATACTTGGTTCAACACCCTGCATTAATTAGAAGATTATTTGAGCTAAACTGCAGACAGACAAACTTGAGGATAACTAATTGTACATATCAAGCAAAAGCGAGAATTGAAAAATACAAAGACAAACAAATGTGTGTATATTAATATAAACATAAAAAGATTAACATACTCCACTTCGAACTTTCTTCAGTAACTTGATTCCCCCATCAGAGACTTTCCCATCTGCATCAAATAAACTCTTCCATTGTTTGGCAAGAAGGGCGTGTTTTCTTCTCCTCCTAGACCATGGCGATTTAAGGCTCCCCCTGAAAAGAATGGGCACAAAAGATAAAACTTTTCCACCCAAAACTACAACATTTAAAAATAGATAGCAGAAGCCCAAAACTGGAGAACCTACAGAATCACGATATCGATCAAATAAGTTTCACATACTCAATATGCATTTGATTCTAGTCCTAATAAATTAACCAAAATACCTAAGTCAACCATAAAGAAATGAAAAGCTCGAATGCATCCAGACTTCGCTGTCTCAATAGATTTCATTACTCTACACTTCAACAAAATTTAGCTTGAACAATAAAACATGAATATCTCAAAAATCTTAAAATATATTTTGCAAAATCACATTTTTTGAGTCCAAATCAGAGTTTCCCATCAAAATTTTAGGAAAGAACAAAATAATATACATTTCTACATACTCCGAATCTTCTAGAATCACTCAATTGTCACACTATCCGGAAGGAGATGAAAAAATATGCAAAAATCTAAATCTCATAGTGATGTATGCTACAAAACCAAAGAAGAGAAAGCAGAAGAATTTTCTAAAATAAATCTTTTTCCTGTTCGTATTTGATAATATTTAAGAATCACGATCCGAGCAGCAATAAATAAAGCCACCGAAAAAATCAATCTTTACTTAAATAGAAAAGATCACAAATCGAAAGAATAACTCGGAAGTAAAGATAGTAAATAAGAACTCACCGATCAGAGGAAACTGGTGAGGATGAGGACGAGGATGAAGCCGATGAAGAAGCGATGATTAATAGAACCGATCTCAAATGAATCCACGACGACGATTGCGACGACGAATTATTATTTGAAGGCGACGAATCTGACGAAGTCTGGCTCCGCCTGAGTGCCCTCATCAACGGTTTCTGTTGTACCAACATCTATATCTGTCTATTTATTCTCTATAACAAAATATATAAACCTCGCGTAAATCTATATATCTCTATGAAAAATCCACTGCTGAATGGAAACTTCAATTGACGAAGTTTGATGACGGTAAATTTCTTCTTTTTATTTTTTTCTGATTTTCTAACTTTAGTGTTTTTACCTACGGGAGTAGACGATTAGCGGTCAAGGCTAGACTGGCCATGGCCTTCACGGCGATGACTATTCCGACATTGAAGGTGTTCACCAAGATTTCACTTCCGCTGCCATTTCCAGATCCTCCGCCGCCGGCCTCCCCAACGAAGATGCTTCAACTCCTTCTCCGACGACCATCACCACCGGAGAAGGCGTAAAACAATGACGTCAGCAGGCTAAGGTCACCGGTGCGTGCGAAATTACTGTTATGCCCTGACTCTCTTCGTCACTCCCAAGTTTCTACATACCACCAAACTTCCCCCTCTCCTATACTTTTAACTTCCTTTTGCTTTTAAAAGGTTGTGTTAAAAAAAAAAAAAAAAATGAAATGAAATAGCTAAATGTATAATATTATTTAATTCAGAAACTTTCGCTCAAGACCCCAAACATTTATGCTAGGAGCATTTGGATCCCATTCTTATTTTTTTGACGATCACATCACTAGTCTTTCATAATGGGTGTCAAGGCGAGTGCCAAAATATTGTTGTTTCAAATGATTGAAGCAGGATAATAGAAAAATATTTAGGAATTTGTGGACTAGGTGGAAAACAAAAGTAAGAAAATAAAAAAGCACGTCATTTATTTCTTTATCTTTGGAAAATGGGGAAAACGACAGTTGAAATAACCCCTAATATAGTGTTCATGAGTGTGGCAAGTGGATATTAGTAATAATCATTAAGATAGATATACTCTTAAAACCAACTTATAAGAGTTCGTCCTTAAAATTATATTTCAAATGTCTCTTCAAATTAATATGTAAATACATAATGGGTTTCACTACCCAATTTGGAAAGTCAAATGCATTCTTTATAATTAAATACATTCAAAAATATTGCAATTTTCAACGATCTTCACTCAAATAAATAGTACATACAAAGCAAATGGAGAGAAATAATATATTATTTTGGAGGGAAGCTGATGAAAATAAAAGATGTTAAAAAATAATAAATTCATACTGAGAGTAGTCAAATTAAGCCTCGTGTTTTAGTAGAGATTAAAATCAGATTTTTAGCATAATTTAATAAAAGTTGATAAAATGTGTGGTTGAAAAGTTGTGATTCCTATAAAATGTATGGTTAGAATTAATTGTTGACTTTGATTTAGATTTAATTCAAAGTTTTAATGATACTAAACAAGGACTTAGTATTAAAAATAAAGAGGATTTTGGAGTATTTATAAAATTTTATTCTCTAAATTTATAGTTATTCTTTAAATTGCAAAATATGCTCTTTGAAAATGGAAAATTTCTTGAAGATACTAAAAAAGGAAACGATCCAAATCTATTATGAAGCTACAATGTAAAGAATGAAAGCCTCTGGAAAATAGTGTTTGCTTTAATTCTAATTATGAGATTATTTTAAATTTTCAAGTAGAATCCACCTTTAAAATCGACTTGAAATGAGAAACTACAGAAAGTGCTTATGAACTCACAAATCACAATACATGTATTCCATGAGCCATGTGGGATGTAATTAGAGCCATTGCAATATCCGACTACATAAGAGACAATATCCATCAATTTGTAAACATAAAAAAAAATATAAGAACGGGGATCTGAGCGCTTTAGTGTGAATGTTAGGGGGACCTTGGGTACAAATTTCCCTATGTAATTACATAACTGCCTATGATGCTATTTTAAATTTTTAATTGTGTGAAATCTGCGATGTATCCATCCGATCGTGACTCGGATACTGGAAGTGCGGAAGGCCTATGAAATTTAGGAAAATAAAGTAAATGACATTTATGAAATATTTTCTAGTTTCGTTTGCATACTTTATAATTCATGTGACTTTTTCGATTATTCTTAATATATATTTATTAACTCATGTAAAAATTTATAAGTTGAGTTAGTGATTGATTTAATTAAGAAGGTTATAAAAAGTAATTTTAGAATTAAATTAAATATCGATTCTTTAACTAAAATTAAAAACGTGCTATAACCGTGTGATTCTTGATTTTAAGATTCAGATAAGTTAAATTTATCTAGAATCGAACTAGTATTCAGTAGATAAATTCACGGTATAATCCAAGTGAACAAGCCCACCTTATTTGATGGATTTGAATTACCTAGTTTGGCATGTTTTAATAAGTGATTGAATAAAAAAAAAAAAAATTAAAGTGCAAAGGGTTTACTTCGGGTATATATTATTAATAAGAGACTGAAATGTATTAGACTTAAATTCAAACTTTGCTATGTGAGCATACAAGATAAGTCTATAGTTGCAATCAAATGAAGAAGATGCACTTTGATTTAGATTGTGATAGTCGAAAAAATCCATAATCAGCTATCAAGGAAATTATTTTCACATAAAACGAGGACTTCTAATGCAGTAGAAGAGTCCGCACTTTGATTGATCGTTTCTAATTTGCATAAGACAAGCTAATACATTATTCCTTGAAAGGATGATGAGGTACATTTACAAACAAAGTCACGTTGATTAAATATAGAGTTAATATTTTATTTAACTTTGTTAATTACCTTAAATTCTTCAAAAAAGAATTATGCCTTTAGCCCATTGTATATGTCATAGACAGAGAATAAGAGAACCAACAACTCCTCGCATGAATTCTGTCGTTTTCAATTATATATTCTACGTTATATAAATTTGATTTGATGTTACGAAAAAAATAGTATCATATTTTGTCTCAATCTTTCCGTTGAGTCCACAAGCAAACAAAATTTGACTAGAGTTTAAACAATTTGGATAAATTAGGTAGTGATTAGTATTTCTTAACTTAATAAGTTGATATTAAATTCAGTAGTTTGTGTGTTTAATAATTGCTTGTTTCATTTTATCTTGAATGTGTTTTGAATCGAGTCAAGAAGGAATTNATCTTGAATGTGTTTTGAATCGAGTCAAGAAGGAATTTGAAGAAATTGTGTTAATTAAAAAGGGAAAGTAATGAGAATAGAGAGTAAATGGTTTCAATCAGTATTCTAAAAAGCGCGCCCAGGCGTGAAGCATGATGAAAATGTTTTGCCTTGAGCCTAAGAGGGGATTAAGCGGTCAACGATAATGTTGACCGCTTAATGCTTGCCTACGTTCATAGACGCGCCTCTACCTAAGGCCCAAATTTTAAGTGGACCCAATTTTTTCTTTTTTCTTTTTTAAATAAAATCAACAGAAGAAGATATTGAATTGTAGTCCGATAAAGAATTAGATTATATAATTTTTGAATCGAGTCAAGAAGGAATTGAAGAAATTGTGTTAATTAAAAAGGGAAAGTAATAGGATAGAGAGTAAATGGTTTCAATCAGTGTTCTAAAAAGAGCGTCCAGAGGCGAAGCGTGATGAAAATATTTTGCCTTGAGCCTAAGCGGGAATTAAGCGGTCAACGACAATGTTGACCGCTTAATGCTTGCCTGTGTTCATAGGCGCGCCTCTACCTCGGCCCAAATTTTAAGTGGACCCAATTTTTTCGCTTTTTTTTCAAAAATAAAATCAACAGAAGAAAATATTGAATTGTAGTCCGATAAAGAATTAGATTATATAAGATTTAAGTTATCTACGATTTGTAATTATGATTTTGAAACTTATCTTTACGTTGGAATTATTAAGTAAATACAGTATTTTATGATTTTAGATATTTGGTATGTATTATTTAATTTATTTGAATTATTGATTTTTTTTACAATGATTAAAAATTAAAATAAAATTAAAAATTAAAAATATTTTTTTACTCCTAAATTTCGCCTAGGCTCGCCTAGGCTTGTAAAGCTTGAAGCTTGACCTCCGAGCTTAGCCACGCTTTATGTTTTTTAGAACACTGGTTTCAATAGTATTAATATGTATGACCACAAGTGCAAATGGGCCGAGAGAAGAAGTTCTTCGAGTTAGAAAAGATTCAAGGGCCCGTATTACATGATTTTTACTTTTGTTTCTCATATAAAAATTCTTGAAAAAGTTGTTTTAATTTTTATCTGAAAACTGATTTTTACAAGAATTTTCTTTTTCGAAAATTCTTTTAGAAGAAGTCATATTAGATCAATTGATTCTAAAAACATTTTTATCTAAAAAAATTACTTTCATAAAATTAGTTTAACGGTTTAAAAAACAATTTTTGAATTTCATAAAAAAAATTTGATTTCTCAAAAATCATGTCAAATGAATCGTAAGATAGATGAGTAGTGTAGCTCACCTCTAATTGTGCTATCGTGTATGGAAGAAATGGATGGTTTAATCTTATAAAGTAATAGGTAATCATGTTAGGGGGACATAAGGGCATGCTACAATAATTACTCGATTGTGGTGCACCAAATTACTCCATCACCCCCAATTATTTTACACTTACTTATAAGCAAGTTTTGGTTCACAAGACAAGAAAACATAAAAGAAAAAAGAAAAGAAAAGAAAAGGGAATATGTATATGTATATATAAAAGTCAAAGCACAAGTTGGGTAATTTTTAGACTTTAAAGAGCACATGGGAGCAATGCAAGTGCATGAAGAAAAGGGCAAAAGCATAAACATGGCCCCCCTTTTAGGCAGACAATGTGCCCTTTGGCTTTGTCCTCCACGCCAACTTTAACACCAGACACATTAATTATGAGGTTTTGGTCATTGCCACTTGTTTATTTAATGTAAATTTTACTACATATTTTCTTTTTAAACTTTTGATGCATTGCATTTATCTAGCAAGTTATCGATAGGAAAAAAAAATTGCATGCAAAGCCAAGTGAATGGATGGGTGAAATGAAAATGATTTGCTTATGCATGCTTGAGTGTGTTGGACGGAAGAATTATAACAATAACTATTTGATGAGATATTTACATAATGTGAAGAATAGTTGAGTGGTCATTTTCGAATGGATTATTCTTGGTGTACAGAAGGGTTTCAGAGAACCCCACCGAACACACACAATAGGTGGACCTCCCATGTGGACCCACCTAAAAAAAATTAAAACGCCCCCCCCCCCTTCGACCGCACACACCTATTGTGTGTGTTCTGTAGGGGTTCTGTGAAACCCTTCATATACACCAAGAATAGTCATTTTCGAATAAGTCATTTGTCTTGATCTCGAAAATATAAAAATTAAAACGGATAGTTTGAGCGACCAACATTGGACGACTATAAATTTTGCTCTGGTTGATGGTTTTGTTTTTCGGCAATGATAGATAAAAGTACTCCATGAGGACTTCACAATGACACCAAAATCTAGAAGTGCTGACTCTATCAATCCTCTAAAATTAACTACAAACAAAAATGCGGAAAAACTTTGCATATGATTCCATAACGAATAAAGTTACTTGTACAACTTTTGTTCACAACTTGATTGACAACTAGTGTGTTGTAAAGATCCTTGCCATTGATTTTAAAAACAATTTTTCAAATGAATGAATATGATATTTATCAACTCATAGATTGTAAATCAAGTTGTAGACGAAAATGTTCCATTAACATGATTCTTCAATAATTGTGTGGAATCACTTCCTAAGTGACATGTTTGCATCACACAAATTATTTTAGTAGGAAACACAATATTAGTTCCAATTTCACTACCGTTCAAACAAAACTTTTTATTTCTGATACTCATTTTCAAATACACATTTAAACAATAAAATATATTGCACGTAAACCCAATTTTTTTTTTTTACTTTTTAACTACACATTCTCAAAAAAATCACTATTCAAAACATTATTTTCTCAAATTTCTCTTTATAATGCCCACCAAACAGGGGCTAAATACGATTTTAACTTTCCGTAAAAGCTGAATAATATATTCAATATTTTATTCAATTAATAAACCTAATATTGTCAATTTAAAAGTTTAATTAAATAAGTACTTTAACTTTCTGTTTAAGGTAAATATAGAATTTTTAGACACGTACTTCTTCTATTGCAGGAAAAATGATTCCCATCGTGTTCTCTAATATGGGATATCTATATATATATATATATATATTTTCTCTAATTTCCAATACAATGATAAAAACTCAAACATCCTCAACGCTACACCAAAATTTATGTTAAGTTTTGCACCATTTTACATCAAATTCTGTATTAAACTAAAAATCATCTCCAACTCATTAGAGCAAATAAATAATATTTAATCATTTTCTTCATTTTTCGATTCTTAACAATTTATTTATTTGAAAAATTATTTATTTATTTATTTTACAACTACATAAATTACTAAATAAATAATTACGTTAAATTAAAGAAAATATTGAATTATTATTGACTACTAAATTATTTTCTTGTTTTATGTATTACGTTAAATAGACGAAAATAACTGATCATATTATTAAAGTTTATTGTAGATAATTATGATAAATTAACGAAAATAATTACTAAATTTTTATTCCTTAATTATTATCGATTATATTATTTAAATTTATATTGAAGATATTTTGAAAGTATTAATGTGCGTAAAGGACTGAGAAGACGCTCATTTTCGACTGCAAGATAAATATGTTGAAATTACATGTACTCAAGTAAGTGCTATTTAATTTAACTACATTCATTGCAAAATTTTATTTTAATACTTTTATAATTTTTTTAAAAATTGTACACGTAACAAGTTGATCGTGTACAATTTTTAACTCCGTCTACTCGAAATTGAAGTAGTCGGTCCTAAGTCCGAATCAATGAGATGGGTTTATCTTTTTTTTTTTTCATTATTATTTTAAAAAGGAAAAATATTTTAAAAAGTGTATATTTTAAAAAATGTTTAGAAAATGACCAAATGTGTATATATATATTTTTTAGGTTTAGAAAATGTATAGTAAAAGGAAAAAAAAATGGTCGAGCCGACGAGCCAAAGCTCGGCTTGGCCCACGAGCAGCCCACGAGCGACGAGCTCATGGGCCGAGCCTAGCTCGCCCATGGACAAACGAGCTGAGCTCATGGGTTTAAAGCTCGGCTCATTGCCATGACTACTGCTGCTCGTACTTTTGATGCAATTTCTATTTTATGTTTTCTCATGTGTTGTGTAAAAATGGATGTTTGACATTTTTATTTTGTATAACATAGCCCTGTTTGTTTCGGATTAAAATCAGATTTTAATTTAAATTAAAGTCAAACAATCAATATTAACTACATCTTTTATGAGTCCCCACGACTTTTCAACCACACATTTTAAAAACTTTTATCACAATTTACTAAAAAATTAATTTTAATTCACACCAAACACATATTGGTGGTTGAGGTGAAAATTGTTACGAAAAACTTTTTTGGAGTGAAATTAATTGAAAACTATTCTTTTTTTAAAAAATTTATAATAATTTATTTTGAACTTGTTTGCATTTTTAAAAACATTTGGGACTATAGTTGAAAGTAGTTCTTTACTTTTTATATATATATTTAAATAGTAGGTATTCGTTATTTTACAATTTTTTATTGAGAAATTAGATAAAAATGAATAAAAAAAAGACTCAAATAGTAGGTAAGTGGAGTATTCGCCAATTCTTTAGGTGCAACCAATTCATTTACTTGAAAGCTAGTGGAAGCGTCAATTCTTACTCAATCATGTTTGAACTTGTTCTTTTTTATGTTTAAACATCTTGTTTTTTATCTATCAAATATACACTCTTTACTTCTCCCGATCAATAGGAGGTTTTCTAGAAGTGTAAAGATTTAGTCTTGGTTTGGCATTTGAAGAATCATCTTTTGTTGTGCTGAAGAAGCAACCAACTGAAGGAAGAATTAATTAAATATTCGATAAACTTTATTTTATATCACACAATTAATATTTTAGTATTTGGCAAACAAAAGTAATTTATTGCACTAAATTGGATATTGATTATAATGATGTCATTTTGTATTATCAAATATTATTATAAAATTTATTTACTTGTATAACAGTATGGAAAATAAAAAATGGAAAAATATTATTCAATTTATATAAATTTTAAAATGGAAAATTAAAATATCTATTAAATTACTATTTATGAATTACAAAATAAAAAAATAGTTGATACTAAAAAAAATATATATCTTAATACATGAAACTCAATTTGATTTTATCATTTTGTTTTTTGGAATATAAATATATATTGGATAGAAAATGAAGTGATATAATTAAATAGGATTAGAATTGATAATTTAATTATCGATAATTGAAAAGATTAGAAGGAGAATCTAAAAAACTATCAATTGCTTCTTCTCAAAATTTGTTATCAGGTGATGCTCATTCTTCTATAATCAATTTTTTTAAATTTACAAAACACCTAAACCAAATTTTGATTGTTGGAAGATCAGATGTCGAGCTAATAAAATCAATCCTGAAAGCGAGCTTACTTAAAAGCAAGTGGAAGCTACTTTTATAGAATTTAACACGATCATGTCTCGCAGTAATTTTTGCAATTTAATTTTCATATGAGGAAATTACCCTTCTTACTTTCATTTTTCTAAATATACTCTGAAATGTTATACTAAATTTCTAAATATTGTATTCATCCATTTTCTACTAGTCCTTCCCGTTGACATCAACCTATTCACCATCGACAATGCCCCTCGACTTCTCGTACCACTATCTTCCTTCGACTGCTACTGCCACTCCATTCAACTAGTTTCAGATTTGGTTTTCCCCCATTTATGTTGTTAGAATTCGAACAAGAATTATGTATATTGATTCCATTTGTTAGGAATAAAAGAAACGAAATTATATGACACAATATGAAGTAGCAATCACAATATAAGAAGATAAAAAAATATGGCGGAGGAATCAAGATTTTATTAATAATGAAGAGAAAATAGAAATAATATTGTGTATCTAATACAGTTCTAACTCTCTCAAAATCATGTGAAAGTCATACAGTTCGTGGACTATATATAAATTTTCCTTGGATATATACGCCGCTCGAGCGGCTTTGTGCTCAGCGAGCGGTAAGTAGGTGGTAGGCAAGCGACGACGCTTCTAATATCGTTCAGGCGTTGAGTTTCGATCCAAATTGATTTCAAGCGCCCAATTTCTGGTCCAAAACTTTTTATACCTCTTTAACATCTCTTTCAACCAATCCACAAATATCTAACAGAATTTGGGTCACAAAATAACAAATATCCATTTGACACAAATTTTACTACAATGAACAAATTTCAGAAATTCTTCAGCTGGAGAGACAAATTCCACTACAAAGAATAAATCAATGCCTCTTCATTCCAAAAACTCTTAGACAAAAATTTTTCTCCTCTACAACATACTCTAACTAAAACAAATCCAATCAACTGAATTCAAGCACCGCTCAGTAGAATTACCTTAAACACCAAAATTTACTTGAATTATCACCACGAGCAATAATGTCACAAATAATTCAAAAGTTACCAAACAGCGCCGAAACACGTCTTGAAGTAGAATTAACACCACAAAATGCTTATGTAGAAGGTTTTTCACTAGTTCGACACCTTCAACCTCACTTAAAGCATACTCAACTAAATCACCTTCCTTGTACCTTTGTAGATGCTTGATATCTCTCCTACGTTTATCTCTAGCAAATAAACATGATGGCATAACTGGTGATGGTGGCAAGCATTATCCATAATTTCTATACCCGAATAATCTGTATTCTTCAACATGGATCCCAAACCAAATTCCAACCGTACTGTACCAAACTGAATATCCATCAAAAGTACCATACATCTACTAATTGATCTTCAAAAATTCTGCACTACTTTGCAAGAATACAACTATGACCTTCTCTATCCGTGTAATACAACACGGGTACTTTATTAATCTTCAAAACTCTACCTTCACTAGTAAACTTGTACTCTTTTGAATTTAGAGTACTCAAGGAGATAAGATTTCTGAAAGTTTATTAAGTTCAACCTTACGTGCGAAATTATACAATTAACAAGTAACAAGTCACTTTTTAATTATTTGTTGATGATTAGTCAATCAATTCAATTATTCTATGTTAGATTGTCGTAATTTATATGGAAAAATAATAAATAACACCAATATTGTTTACGGAGAAACCCAATTGAGTAAAAACTCCAGGACAAAACTAGTTACCTCTACTATAGACAATACGAATTTATAGTAAGATGTTGTCTAGCCAATTCCACTAGACTTCCCGATCTAATTCCTGTAATCTCGAAGATCAGCTGAACCCACCAGCTCCCAATCTTCTGCAATCGTCTCTTCCAAGTAGAATTCTAAGAATTCTCCGTTCTTGTGCTTTTCCTATACTTGTAGTCCAACCTCTCTTAACCTCTAGCAGCCTCTGAAATTCAGCTGAGAAAGTACATTCCTAAGGGTGTTTAGGAAGTAGGTATTTTGGATTCAATGAATTTGATGTTTTTCCCCCAATCTGCGATTGTATAATCTCAAGAGTAAATGGATCGAATCAATACATGAATATGCACTTGAATTTTCAAAGAATAATATGAATATGTTATAGAGAAGAAGCACAATGAATAACCCCCAAATTTCGTGCAAGGCGTGAGGTATTTATAGTTGAAGGCAATTAGGTAGAATAGGTAGTGTAAAAAGCAATTAAAATACAAATTAGGATTTTTCGAATAATACCGTCGCTCGAGAGAGAGTTCAGCGACAAGCAAGCGACAGTGTCTTGCTCGAGCGAAGTCCAAGCAACAGGCGAGTGACGCAACTTCTATTTTTACCGTTCGTGCAACAGTTTGGCTATAGACTAGCAAAGTTGCGGCGACATTTACTCATTTGTTCCATACTCGAACCCTATGACTTCTAAGTTATTATTTGACCCTTTGACTTTTAAAAACTCTTTTACAACAATATTAATTTCAATCCTTTTGTTTATAGAATTGGAAATTACATTAAAATCTAACAAATTCCCCTTTAGTATTTTGTAACAAAACTATACAAACAAAGTCAAGGTGGTAAAAACACAAAAATCTAATCTACGCAATTTTTGTTTCTTGCATTCTTTGTTAAACCTGTTTCCTGAAATCAAAACTCAAATACCAAATGTAAAAGCACGTGATACATGAAATATATCAATATAGTCACATGATACCAAAACTAAGTTAGATTGAGACGTAATACTAATGTTAATCCAAACACCAACAAACATATTAGCATCACAGAAAACATTAAAAACTCAAATAAATATGTAGATATGGTATGCAATGCAATGCAATCAAACAATCTGCCCCTATCAATCTATTTTACTTCAAAAATCTATTCTTCCAAATTCCAACTCAAATCTTCAAATATCTCCCTCTATCAAAACAAATTCCAATTAAAATCCAAAATATTCTTCCAATTTTTGTCACAAATGACGAAATGATTGATAATTAAAAAAACTTTAACATGCACAAGAATAATCAATCATCTGTAAACCTTCTCACATACTCAATTTAAGTTATCATGAAGTAAATTGTAAAAGTGATCCATATGTGTAAAGTGTCACTAATCATTTGTAAACAGGACTTCAAACCTTAACTTTGTGAGAAAGAACATGCTAAACATCACCGTCAATAAGTGTATTCATCTACTTGTGAAAGTCAAATCAATTAAAGTACATTATAACATTTAAATAAAAGCTCACTTTGTATACTTTTTGTAAATATATTTTTCGTATGTTTCAAAAATTCTTAAGCTCGTTACTATTTTTTTCTCATCATAAGTGTTGGCTCTTCTCCATTAAACGACTAAGATGACCCCCATAATGAACATTATGCCGGTTAACCGAAGTCAATTGACCATAAGCACAGATTATGAGAAATCCAACATGCTTAATTCCTTGGGTCAAATAGGCTTCGAAGAAAAACATAAGATATTGAGTTTTTCATTATAGAAGATAAACTTGAGTTTATGTCTAATAAATAAAGCCAATTCATGTTCAAAGTCACCTTACTAACATGTGACTATCATTCCAACTCTTACACACGCAGTAAAGTCCCACTAACAATATCATAGTGTGTGCAGTGCAAATCCTACATGAAGACACTAATACAAAATACTCCATAATAATCTAAGCAAGTAATGGGAATTATGCTACAGCTTATCAACTAAACTCATACTTGATCACACCAAGCAAATTCAAGTATTATATATAATATGCTACAAAGAATTTCTCGCATTTTTTTTATTTTTTAATTTTTTTTGTTGTTTTTAATTTAAAACATGAATGCACTAAGCAAAAAATAAAAAATAAAAAATAAAAATAAATTAATTAAAAAAGTGCTTGAGATTTTTATCTAAAAAACAAATAAACAAATGTGAGCATGCATAAATTAATGACGCACAAGGATAAAGCACTAGCATACATAAAAAATACTTAATTAGTTAGGTATGCAATGCTCTTACCTTTAAGAGCATTGTGATCTATTTAAAAAATTTTCAAATCACTTTTCTTTATCCAAACTTGCCTAGTGACATGAATATTTCTAGTCATCTGTGTCATTAACTTGGTTAATTTACTTACCTGATTAGTAAGGAAGTCAATCTGACCAACATAATCCTGATTCTTGTTTCTATTTAAGTTTAAGCTTCTATTTCTGTTCAGAAAATGACGACACATAGACATTATGTGTCCTAACTCACCCAATGAAAACATGTAGGGATAAACCTATGACCAAACGTATGTGATCGTTGATGTCTATTCCTAGGTTGGGAGGTCCTACGCTGTTTAGTAGGTTTCCGTCCTACATATTCCTTATTATTAAGTTCAGGGTTAGACACATATTTAAGCTGGTCAGTACTAGGGACAAGCGCGGTCTTGGACGTACTAGCAACATTATGATCTTTCTCCTTATATCCTATACCTCCCTTATTATCAGCATGCTTGCCCATTCCTATAATGTTATCTAGCTTCATAGAACCACTAGAAAGGCAATAAGTTGAGACTTGGAATGCTCTAGATCGCTCAGAAGATTTTTAACTCGAATTTCTAAGGTTTCGTTTTCAATGATCAGTCCACTAGCTCTCCTAGAGGTCTTCTCAAGATCACTTGTGAGATTCTTGACTTGAGTATCTAATGATTCATTCGTGGATTTCAGCTCACTCAGGGTAGAGGTAGATTCCTAAATGTATGCTAAGAGTTTTTCTTTGTTTGACTTAAGTTCAGTGATTTTCGTACTTAAGGTTTTATGTTTAGTTGGAAATCTTAATGCTCTCCTCATAGATTCTATCACAAGCCTCATGAATATCTACCTCACTATCAGAATCTTCCTCATTATTAGAATCTTCCTCTGAATTCTCATTACTACTTATGCTTTTAGCCTTTTCACTCTCCTTATCAGATCGATTCCTAATTCTAGCAGTAAAGACAATATATTTTTCACTTTCCTCACGAGTGGATTTCTCACTCTGATTGTTCGAGCTAGACTCGTCATCAGTGAAAGTAGCATTCATAGCCTTATCCGAATTTCTCCTCCTGCTAGGGCACTGACTCCTAACATGGCCAAAAAACCTCTACAATTTTGACATCTCACAATTTTAGAACTCTTCCTTGACTCATTTGGACCACTTCTATGCTTCCCTTGAGGTTTTTGTTTATTCCTAAACATTTTTCGCATTTTTTAGCAAATTATGTTAATTCAATTCATCTTCATTAGGAGAATTTGAATTCAAGAACTCTCTTTGACTATTCTTCACAGTATTCAGTGCCAATGACTTATCGTTTGTAGATTTAGCTAATGTCAGCTCATAAGTTTGGAGAGATTCAACCAACTCTTCCACCTTAATAGAGTTTATATCCTTAATCTCCTTAATAGCATTGATTTTAGGCTTAAATCGCTCAGGTAAGGATCTAAAGATTTTTCTAATAATTTTTTACTCAAGTATTTTCTCACCTAGGTTGAAATGTCATTTAAACTCGCATAGAATTCATCAAATGTCTCATTCTCTTTCATCATAATATCTTCAAACCTAGTGGTCAACACATGCAACTTAGAGTTTTTAACCGCTTGAGTTCTCTCATGTGTGGTTTGTAGAATATCACAAACCTCTTTGACTACCTCACATATTGACATTTGCCTAAACTCTTCCGGGTCCAGTTACACTTATCTAAGTTCGCTCTAATCCAATTAGCAATGGGAGTGAGGATTATTTCATTATTAACCGTAAAACTAGGTGCAGCCCAACATTCATAACACTTAGCCAGATACGCTCATCCATATATTTAAAAAAAAAACCTCTTATTCTAACCTTCCAGTATGCATGATTATTGCGATTAAAATATAGTGGGACGGATAATGAATTACTCATCTAGAAATCTAAGGCCAGGATTCGAATTTAGGCTCTGATACGAATTGAAAGTTTATTAAGTTCAAATTTACGTGCAAAATTATACAATTAACAAGCAACAAGTTACTTTTAATTGTTTCTAGTCAATCAATTCAATTATCCTATGTTGGATTGCCACGGTTTATATGGAAAAATAATAAATAACACTAATATTGTTGACTAAGAAACCTAACTGGGTAAAAATTTCGAGATCAAGCCAGTTACCTCCACGATATACAATATGGATAATAGTAAGATGTTGTCTAGCCCACTCCACTAGACTTCCCGATCTAATTCTTGTAACCTCGAAGATCAGCTTAACCCACCAGCTCTCGATCTTTTGCAATTGTCTCTTCCAAGTGAAATTTGAAGAACTCCTCGTTTTTGTGCTTTTCCTGCGCTTGTAGTCCAACCAAATTCAACTAAGAAAGTACCTTTCTAAGGGTGTTTAGAAAGTAGGTATTTTGGATTCAATGAATTTTATATTTTTCTCCTGCGATTGTATACTTTCAAGAGTAAATAGATTGAATCAATACATGAATATGCACTTGAATTTTCAAAGAATAATATGAATATGTTATAGAGAAGAGGTACAATGAACAACACCCAAATTTCGTGCAAGGCGTGAAGTATTTATAGTTGAAGGCAATTAGGTAGAATGGGCAGTGTAAAAAGCTTTTAAAATGCAAATTAGATTTTTTGGATGATATCGTCGCTTGAACGAGTGCTCAGCGACAAGCGAGCAACGGTGTCTCGTTCGAGAGAAGTCCAGGCGACGACGGGCAATGCACCTTCTGTTTTTACCGCTCGAGCAACAGTTGGGCAATAGACTAACGAAATTGCAATGACGTTTACTCTTTTGTTTTATACTTGAACCCTATGACTTATAA
Source organism: Fraxinus cuspidata (assembly GCA_903798385.1). Lineage (NCBI taxonomy): Eukaryota > Viridiplantae > Streptophyta > Magnoliopsida > Lamiales > Oleaceae > Fraxinus > Fraxinus cuspidata. Next base: position 17,998 of record CAIGRP010071169.1, on the reverse strand, counting down.
AATACTACTAGACCCTTTGACTTTAAAAACTATTTTACGACAATATTAATTTCAATCATTTTGCTCACAAAATTGCCAATTATATTAAAACCTAACAAAATCCATTTGAACAAGCACTGCTCGCATCTTCACACGCTACAACAAGAATCTAGTGCAGCGATCATACTTCATGATTACCATCACAAGAACAAACATTGAACAAATCAAACCTTAAGCTCGATTCCACTTGTTAAAATCTGAACAATAATTATGTATGTTGATACCACTTGTTAGGAATAGAATAAATGAGATTATATGGTACAATATGAAGTAGCAATCACAACACAAAAAGAACAAAAATAATATGGCAGATGAACGAAGATTTTATTAATAATAGAGAGGAAAAACAAAGAATACTGTGTATCTAATACCATTCTAGCTCTCTCAAAGTAATATGAAAGCTATACAATTCGTGGACTATATATAGTGCCTAAAAGAATATGTTATGATTGGAAAGAAGATCAAAACTCACATTAAAAGAAGGAAACATGTTTTCCTCGAATATATATGTATCTCGAGCGTCAACCTCAAGCTAGGCGAGCGGCGGCGCCGTGCTCATGCTCCGAGTATTCGGTCCAAATTGATTCCAAGCCCCCAATTTCTAACTCCAAAACTTTCCATACCTGTTTAACACCTCTTTCAACCAATTCAAGAGCATCCAACAGAATTTGGGTTATAAAATAACATAGACTCTTCCAAATGAGATTGAAACCCTTCATTTTAGATTTCACTTGAACTAGCCGCTCACTGATGAAGAGCTTCAAGCCATGCAGAATGCAAATCAGCCACCACCTTCTCTATGTGCAAGGGACGCGTTTAATATGTGGTGATTTTTATGAGGCAAGTGACTATTATTAGACTAAGAGCAAGTGGGGATATCATCACCAATTTAATCATGAACCTTTCATTTTAGATTTTGGTGAATTTGAATTTGATTTTTTGTTTTGCGAGATTGGTTTTTATGTGGTGGTGATGATGTTTTTGGTTGATAGTGGTGGATGCAAATTGGTGACGGTAGTCTTGGTGGTGAAAATAGGGTGGCGTTGATGGCGATAATCTCTATATGTGTATTTATTTTGGTGGTATAGATGTTGTCACGTCAATGATTATGGCATATTGATCTACTAATGGTGGTGGTGGTGGTAGCGGCGGCGGCAATGATTTTATAATGTAGATTGTGGTAAAGGTAGTCTCAGTGATGGTTGATGCATCACGGGATACATAAGACGGTAATGGTGTAACAATAAATATAATTTGTGACGACGACAGTATAACAATTAATGTTACAAGTAGCTATGGTAGTCTCAGTGATGGTGGGTATTTTATTACAAGTGGCAATTGCGACAGAGACAGGTGGCAAAAAGAGTAACATATTACAACACAATGAAATACACTATGTTACAAAGTGTATTGCAAAAAATATTTAAAAAATGATATTTTGGGAATTAAAAAAAGTCTAAAAGTGTATTCTGAAAATAGTAAAGTATTTCAGCGTATTTATGAATGGTTCCTTTTCATTTTTTGTTGCTCTCTTATCTGTCATATTTTTATAAACTGATGTTTCATTATACAAATCATCCATCATGCTGATGCATTTTCCTGCAACTAGGCTGGACCGGTCAAGAAGTTTAGCCGGTACGGATGGTTGTTCAGGCCCAGATTGTTTTTGGGCCACTCCAGTGTTCGTCTGTTACGCTGAGGTCAATTCGACTCAGAGTCAGTTCGGCCCTTGGGAGACAAATGCTGGTTTGGGCCTATCCAGACTGGCTACTTCATTTTCTTTGAGATAAATATTAAAGAAACGTTAGACGAAAAAAGCCCAATATTTTGTTGGGGAGGGGGAGGGGGAAGAGGAAGAATTAAGTTATTTTTACTTTCTATTAAAAATTTATATCTTTTTACTTCAAATAATGATAAAATATCTTATTCACGTATATTAAAAAATGTGTTTACCACTTGGACTTGTTGATGTGAAAAATAGCAAAAATACATTCTTGAAAGATGAGGAATGAGAAATTACTTTTAAAAGAAAGTTGTTTCCATTTTTTAAGCGGGTGGGCCTCATCCCTAAGGATCGAAGAATTCACCGACTATCCTTAATAAGATTCGCACCTCAAAGTCCGTCCACGAGGCATGGTTGAGCTTAGTAAATGTGCCATAGGACGATTTCAGCTAAATGATTTGATAATCATTAAACTTAAAAAAGTATGCTATCTTGACTTAGTTAATTTTGTATTTTAACAATTTAGTTCACTTTTTTTTTATTCAACAAATCTTATCCTTAAATTTGCTCATTGGGTTTTCTCATATTTCAAATGGATAAGGTGTATGGTGCCTTATCTTTGATTTGACTCGTTCCATTAATTAGTGAGTGGATATCATTTTTGTATATCCAATTATACTGTTGATTACTCATCAATCAAGCAATTGACCATTATAATGCATATACAAAACCAAATCAAAGTCTTTCTTGAAAGTTCCACCGTCAACAAGTCAACATATATTTTAGGGAAAAATTGCAGCCACGATATCATATCTTTCATTTAGTTGCATATTTTGTCCAAACCTTTCATTTGTACCACCTACGTTATCAAACCTTTAAAAAACTTGCAACTGAAATTCAAATTGACAGAAACCGACCAAAAATTAAAAATCTGACCATTGTTGACCAATTTTTAAATGACAAAATGGTAACTTTACATTTTTTATTGTTAAATCAAGTGAAAAAAAAATTCAACAAATCTTATCCTTAAATTTGCTCATTGGGTTTTCTCATATTTCAAATGGATAAGGTGTGTGGTGCCTCATCTTTGATTTGACTCGTTCCATTAATTAGTGAGTGGATATCATTTTTGTATATCCAATTATACTGTTGATTACTCATCAATCAAGCAATTGACCATTTTAATGCATATACAAAACCAAATCAAAGTCTTTCTTGAAAGTTCCACCGTCAACAAGTCAACATATATTTTAGGGAAAAATTGCAGCCACGATATCATATCTTTCATTTAGTTGTATACTTTGTCCAAACCTTTCATTTGTATCACCTACGTTATCAAACCTTTAAAAAACTTGCAACTGAAATTCAAATTGACAGAAACCGACCAAAAATTAAAAATCTGACCATTGTTGACCAATTTTTAAATGACAAAATGGTAACTTTACATTTTTTCATATAAAAAAATCTAAAATAAAATAATTAAATCAAAAACCAAAAAAATCGTATCATCTTCTCGAACCACCTCACCTCACCCAACCGCAACCCCACTCAACCCAAAATCAAAACTACCAGCACCACCACACCCATCTCCGCCACCGTCCTTCAGCCACCAATCTTTGACACAACCTCTCCAAACTCCAAAAACTAGAAATTGAACAAAAATCAACCCTCCACCTCCATTTGAGCAATAAATCGAATACATTCTGTGTAATTAATTTCTAAATAACCACATGTTTAATCTTTCAATATATCCCATGTCATTGAACTAATAATTTCTTCAATCTACACAAGAAATTAAGAGAAATAATAATGAACTAAGAGAGTACTCACAGTGCTACGACTCTCTGCTCAGCAGCAACAACCAAAACAAAATCAATAAGGTCAAGAGTGAAAACAATAATGATCAATAGTTTGGAAGTCATTGAAGTTCAACTTCAGTTTGATACCCACTTCCCGGATCTAGATCTCTTCACTTCTCTCTCTGCTTAAAGATGAGTACTTTAGCAATCAAGAAGTAATTTATGACATATAATAATGTGAAATGAATTGTTGGTTCAGAAACTGGATTGACACTTCGTAAAATTGACTCCATTTGAACTAGATAGCTATTAAAAATTGAAAAAATAAAAAAATTACACCAAGCTTTGACTCCATAAATTTGCGCCGGAGATTAGTAGCTGAAAGACGGTGGCAGAGGTGGGTGTGGTGTATAATAATGTGAAATGAATTGTTGGTTCAGAAACTGGATTGACACTTCGTAAAATTGACTCCATTTGAACTAGATAGCTATTAAAAATTGAAAAAATAAAAAAATTACACCAAGCTTTGACTCCATAAATTTGCGCCGGAGATTAGTAGCTGAAAGACGGTGGCAGAGGTGGGTGTGGTGGTGCTGGTTGGGTAATGAAAAGTTTGGTACCATGACTGTAATTTTCCCTATATTTTATTATGCTGATATAGTTTGTTGCGAGAAAGTTTGCATGAAATGGATTGTTGCATTCTATATAGATTATCTCAAATTTCTTTTATTTTAAATCATTCTGGCGGTAGAACACGTGAGTGAATGGATTGAAAAATTTGACTGAAAATGAAAAAATGTAATAATGCAGGCGTAGTTGTCGAACTCTGATTTGGGCTCATAATACAATTTCGGAAAGAGAAGGACGAGACGAGTGGAACTCACAGCTTCGTTGGGACATACGACGTTTCGGACTCAAAAATTGCAATGAAAGTTCTAATGCTATTTTTGTCGATTAGTTTATTTTGAATTATTTTAAATTTTAATTTGTTTAAATTAGGTTTTCATGTAATCCTTTATAAATAAATGGTTATTTCATTGTTTTTTCACCATCTTACATTAACAAAATTTCGTGAGTTTATTTCTTCATAATTTGATGGATTTCAAAAATAGGGTTCTTAAAGGTTTCACTTGAGTTTTTTATTTGTGCGGCATCAACTCTTGACGGAGTTTTTTATTGATAATAAATAAATAAATAAAATACATCTTAGGAGGAGGTTAGTCTGATGTTTAGAACAATAAGCTTAAAAGAATCATGGAATCAAATTTGGAAAATAACGTGTCTTTATATATCCAGTTAGAAACTTGACAAGATCATGGTCGTTGCTTGATTTTGATGACTCCAACTTTTGACTGTAATTCGAATTGGAATAATCTACTAATCATCATAGACCGTCGACGTAATCTTGTTTAGAATAGAAATACTTCAACTCTAACTTGTGTCTCCATCTTTTTTTAAATATATAATTTTTTTATACAATGCGCTATCTTTTCATCTCTCTCTTTTTGTATAAAGTTAACAGTACATAACCATAAACATTATAAAATATTCAAACTATATGTTCTATCGATTGTTATCAAAAATTGAGAACCACTATTTTTTTACTGGGTTGTACATTTTGAAAATGATATTTTAAATCATACTGGATGGACACGTATTTGTGATATTGTTGTTACTTTTTATAGAGAAAATTTAAACCTTCTTGTTTGTGTGGACATGTTGGACTGATCCTTCATCCTTTGGTTATGGATTTCTGAACACTTAAAAGAAAATATGCGTGTGCATTAACATTATACGACCATCTCAAGTACGATGAGTAGAGACTATTCACTTGTTTGTCGAATTAAATTGGTTATGAAGACATGAAATAGAGTAAAAGACACGATCTTCATAAATGAACGACGAAAAAGACTTAAAACTTTTAACGGATGGATAAAGTTGATCTGTTTATGTTTATGCCTACAAGAAAACATTAAAGTGCCTCGCCATTTCTTTATATGCAACAAATCTTTAACTTATAATGTTTAATATCAAAATATCTTAATATGCAAGAGAGAGTTGGGAAATATGCACGTTTCACTTGTTCGACCTAACATAACTTCGTGGAATTTGAGGTTGTCCATTTCTTGCTTTATCTAATAGCCAACAAGTCACTTCTTCACTTGGATAATAATTTGTCTTCAATCAATACACATCACCTTTTATGCCTTTACTAGTTGACGTCAATTTTATTGATGATAGACTAAATGGTACCATGAGCACTAGGTAGAACCTGCAAAACAAGGTTGAAGCGGGCACTTAAATTAATATGAACACTTTTGGAAGTCGTTTACAGCTCTTTAAACGAATATAATCCTAATCGTGTGCAAAGTCGTTTTTTTTTTTTTTAAATTCTGAAAACAACTCGAACTAGTCTTCTCTAAAATTGGACATACTTCAGCCAACTTTGAAGTGAGAGGACTGATTTTTTTGGTATAATTTGTTTGGCCAATCCATTATAAGACAAAATTTACTATAACTTTTCCACAAAAATTATTAATCTTACGATTTATAGCAAATACAATCGTGTAAGGTGGAAAATATCTAGGTGTACAAAATTTCAATCTGTTTTCATTCTTTGTAGGTATAAATGTAGCAGTTCCTCCATAATTTCTTCTTTGATTAAGTATATTTCTCTATCTATAGTACGAGCCTACGAGGGTTTGATTAAGTATCTTTGTCAACTATGTCCTCAATTTAATCAATTATTTTTAAAGAAATTTATTAAACAGATTAGAATAGACAAAAATTAGTTTGATAGACACCGAATTAGCTAATTTTCTATGAATTTAATCATTTCTCCCACAAAGTATATCACTATTGGATCGTGATGAGCGGCTTCTGACGCGTGAAGTGTGAAAATATCCAACTAAAATTGATCAGATGAAGAAATAATGCAACTCACAGGAACTGGGGGATTCTTTAGCAGCACCCCACCCCACCACCACCAATCACAAAGAAAATTATTAAAAGAATAGATAAGATAGGGATGGATATGTTGATTTGATTCGATATAAGTATATAATAAGAGTTATGATATATATACAATTAGTTTGATAGAAAGTTTTACAGATGAGGAAGCGGCATTCATTTTGACCATTTTATTCAAATCAAGGGCCAAAATGCATGCCACATCATCATTGTCAATAAATGTGTAAACAATTTCTGTACAAGTAGCTTAATTGATATAATAAGAAGAATTTTACATATAGAATTGAATAGTACTAAGTACGTTGATGGAAACGAATTGAACCTAAGAAGACCTAATTAGTTCTAATTCGATCATATCTTGTTCTTTTCGCCAACGGAAGATATCAATCCTTCAATCATTCACTTCAGATGCGAAAGTGGCAATCTCCGATCAACTTGGACAAAAAAATTCGATCTATATACTTTCAGTTCTAAACAATAAACAATCAAAATGTTGAAATCGAAATAAAAATCATGTTCATTTTTTTTACGTGGTTCTAAAAAATCATGCCCACCTACTAGATAAAGATGGTTTTCTTTTTTTATTTTTCCATGTTGGCTTCTGCCTTATCCTGCCAGCAACAGCAAACTTGAAAGTTGCATTTGGCCCCATAAATGAGGCAAGTTCCGGCAGGTTCACGTTCCCACCTCTTTAAATTATTTGCTATTCCTTTTAGATTCCAACATCATATAATATTACTTACTACATTGGATTAGACGTCCTTCACATTTGGAAGAATGTTCATTGATTTATCCCTTTTACTAGTGGCCATCACATTCTTGATTTCACATTTGTGGTGCCAATCACTGAAAACAATTTTTTTGTTGCTATTTTTCTTTTAGGGTCTGGTCCAATTTGAAAATTCTACGAAGTTGAGGGATATACCCACTTGCAGATCACGTCGATGTCACTAGAACGTACCATAAATTAAAATCACATACATATCACATGCAATCAAATTAAATTTTTTTTTTTAACTTAATAGATATTACTTGTACATTTTAATGTCACATTATTCTCGATATTTATTGTCTCAATCTTGTAGTATTATACCATCTATAGTGTAATCCGTCTAGTTTTATATGGTGTCAAAATATTTTCTAGAATTTAGAAATAAATTTTTGATACACGAGCGATAAACTTGTTTCAGTCACTTAATTTTTTTTATTTCAAACCGACTTGGAGATTGTTTGGTGGGAATTAAAAATTAGATTTTTTGTGGATTGTGATAGAAGTTTTTGAAATGTGTGGCTGAAAAGATGTGGTTAATATTGATTGTTTGACTTTGACTTAGATTAAAATCAGATTTTAATTCGGTTCAAACATGCCTTTGGTTTGTACCCTAAAAGTCAGGCATTTTAAAAGGAAAAAGGCAAAAAATGACTATTTATTTCAAATATTTTTAAATTTTACTTTTGTGTCATGACTAAAATTCATTATGTAATTAAATTTATCTAAATTTGATGCTAATTTTTAATTAGGCGTTTATTTACTATGATCCGAACAAATCAAAGATTTCTGATGGCCAGAATTTTATTCCAATTTATGAGTCAATAAATTCCTTATTTAAAATTTCTTCTAATAATAAATTTTATTAGTACTATTTACTAATGATAATAAAATTATCAATTAATTAAAAAAAGACCATAGAGTTATCCAATTTGTCAAACAATATTAACAAAATAAAGATACAGATTTAAGTTCTAAAATCCAAATGCAGACAAATAAGTAAGGGCTATTCTACCCCCACACCCATACTCGAAAGATTGTTGTTATTCCATATTTGAATGATTCCACCTTCCACATATTATCAGATTCCACGTGGCAATTACCATGAGGTCCTGTTTGACTGAGCAAAGTTCCATGGAAAATGAAATATTTTCACCCAAATTCCATATTTGATTGGCCAAATGTTATTGGCAATTCAATTTCCACCTTATGCCCGCACACGTGCCCAATTCTTGGTTTTTGAGGGATTCCTTTTTCCAAGGTTTTGGTTGGAAAATTGTTTTCCTTTTTTTTTTTTTACAATGAAAACAAATTCTATCATCAATTGTAAATTTTTTTCCCTGACAATTTTCATGAAAAATAAAGCCAAATGAACACAAAAAGATTCAAAATTTCAACATTTTTCAGGTAAAAAATTATACTAATCAAACACAATTAATTGACAATTCCCAGTAAAATGAATTCTAGGTAATTTAATTCTCTAAAATTCATTTTCTTTTCACTTAAATTCCATCATTACAATCAAACGGTTCTTTAGACTTCTTACTAAAAGCATTGCTGTGTAAGGCACTAATCTTATACTTTTATCTCAATTTAATCCTGAATGTTTTTTAACCTTTTTTTTTTTGAATCTAGTCCGAAACTTCTTACCGTGCTATATCGGCAATAGCCACCACAGTATGTAATCGTGATTATATCGAGATGAGATGATTGCAAATTAAATGGCCATTCAACTCTTAATCAATTATTAGCATTTCTTTTAAAAGAAATATTTATATCCATTTTAATCATATTTTAATCATGTTTTTCAAAAACTTTTATCAAAATTTACTAAAAAACTAATTTTAATCCATACTAAATAATGTCTAATTAAATTGAATGAATTTAGATAATAAATAATTTAAAAAATATTTATATCATTAAATAAAGTTTACCTGATTTTCCCCTCTTTGAGCCACATTATTATTCTCATTTTCATTCTTCTACTCATTTTCAACTACACATTCTTCAATAAAATAATATTTTTCATCGTATCAATAACTTTCTTTTTTCAACCATATACTCTCAATCGCAACAATAGTAAAAATGCATTCTTACTCCCGCTTAGTTTAGATGACTAAGCATTAAATACTTCTTTATCATTATCATAAAAGCATAAAAATGAAATAAATTTCATTAATTGGGATAAACCTTTTTGACATTTATTTTCTACCAGTACACAGCTTTGACTTCAACTGCCACCGACTATTACCAATTGTCTTCCGGTGAATGTTCACCGTATGTTTGAATCTGGACGTAATTGAAGCAAAATTGTTGTCTACCGTCATCTAAAAGTATATTCACACATTGAATTTAGACGTTATTAATATAAATTTTATTTTGTTTACTTAATATTGGAAAATTAAATTTAATAGAATTAGGTAGAAATAATTATCAAATTGAAAACAATCTATTTTAGTATGGTGATTTTTATTAACATAAATACATTTTTGTGTGTTTATGGTAATACCATTAAAAAATCTTAAATACAGTAATTAATTTTAAACCCTTTTCTCTTGGAATGGGATGGCTATAAGTACACACCTCTCCTCCTCCTCCCCTTCATCTTCCATAAACTCAAACCTTACGCCCCCACCAACAAATATTTTAATCATTCTGGCAATGGCAGATACAGGAATTGATCACAATGGTTTCAATGTCTCGAGCAAGAAAAGATCGGGATCCGATGATCAATGGGATCGAGAAGATTTCATCGCAGCCAAGAAGGCGATGAAACCAATGATATGGGAGGACCCAGCGGCGGCGCTATCCAATGCCCGCCACGAATTCGGAGAGCACGGCGGTGTCAACATGTCAATTGAGGCTTCCGCCACCTTCACCGTCATGGAGCCGGAGACCATGCGCCGTATGTTCTCAGGCGAGCTTGGCCCCGATCGCGACTTTTTTATTTACAGCCGCCATTTTAACCCTACCGTTCTGAATCTCGGCCGTCTCATGGCTTCCCTTGAGGGCACCGAGGCGGCGTACTGCACCGCATCCGGCATGTCTGCCATCTCATCCGTGCTCCTCCAACTCTGTAGCTCCGGCGGACACGTGGTCGCCTCTCATACACTGTACGGCGGCACTCACGCTCTATTGACACATTTTTTGCCTAGGGCATGCAACATAACGACGTCGTTTGTGGACATTAGGGATCACGAATTGGTTAGGGAAGCTATCACAGAAGGCAAAACTAAGGTGTTGTACTTCGAATCCATGTCGAATCCAACTCTGACAGTGGCTAACGTGCCGGAGCTATGCAGGATAGCGCACGACAAGGGGGTTATGGTGGTGGTGGACAACACTTTTGCACCGACGGTGATGTCGCCGGCTAGGTTGGGTGCTGACGTGGTGGTTCACAGCATTTCCAAGTATATTAGCGGTGGGGCCGACATAATTGCAGGTTCGTTCGTACTTTGCTGTTTTTAGCCTACGTTGTTTGGTCCTTTTGGGTACATATATATAGTACGCGTGTCTTTGAACGTGGCACTAGGCCTATGTGCCTTGTTTTTATATCTTGCTGTCGATGATAAATTTCTGTAATTAAATTTAAATAAATATATTTTACTTTATGATTAAAATTTTAAATTAATTGATTTAACATGAAAATAAGGGAGAGTTTGAATCAATTTGAACTGTTCATCTTCAATGAAAGAAAAGCCCATTTCGAAGAGTTAGATGTTAGGGAAATAAAAACTGGTTTCTTTTGAACTTTATTTATCTCAAACGTGTGTTAAATTTAAATAAATAAATTTGTTTGGTTATCAATAGAAGAAGCTTTTATGTGAAACGACTCAATAATATGAAATAGTTATTTGGGATATAATATTTGTATTATTCGATAAGCAATATTTAGTAGGCATGACATGCTAGTGTTGGATGCCGTTGGGGTTGGGTTCAAGAATCAACGGTAATTCTCCTTTATGTTTCGATCTTTCTGTAATTAGCTGGTTTGATTTGCATGCGATTTTTCATAACTGTACCATGATATCTAAATCAAACAAAAAGTTTAGTATAAATTTTCGTCACCACCTATTTATGAAATTATTTAGTGATATAATTTTTCTCTCACTATTTAAGTTTGTAAATAAAATTTTTATACTCGAGTAAGAAGAAAACTATGATGTCAGATTCTCGAGCGCCTCTTCCCAATAGTTTGGAATCTACTTATTAACTTTTGAAATTTTAAATCACTTCTTAATCAGGTGTCACATTCATTATACTAATTTTTTCGGTAAGAAATATGTTTTTTTTTTTTTTAAACACAAACATTACCCTCGGCAGATGGATCCAAATGTATGTCCTAGAAGCATGCATGTGATTTTCAGACTAAAGTATAGTTTGATCACATGCCACCTCCTAGCGTGGCCAGTGTAATGGATACAAATATAATACAATAATGCGGTACAGATTTTTTTTTATAAAAATCATATAGATGGATACTGGGCAGAAGATTAAAAAATCCAAAAAAAGCTGCCATACTATCTTTGTCGATTTTTTCCTTGTACGTGAAGAATAATTGAATATACGGTTGGATTTGTTACACGGGTGGGTCCAAAATAAAATGTGTGTGTACATGAGTCAACATCATGCGATGGGATTTTTTGTTTTGATTTCTTCTCCTAAAAGATATCATACTTTAACCACGTTCATATTCTGCCTCTTTTAGTCCAGAATAACAGACACGGTGACGTCATTTGGGTTTAGATTGAAGATGTGCACATCTTGAACTAGTTTCTTTATAAGTTCAAGTCTTCATAGAAGGCAGAAAGTTGTATACTATCTTTAGTAATGTCGATAATCGACGAAAAAAAGAAAGAAAAGATGTCTTCATCATAGATTCGTACTTCATTGATTAATATTTTTCGCTTAAGATAAATTTGTTTTACCCTGGAATTCTACAGGTGCTATATGTGGGCCGGCCAGCTTGGTGAATGCCATGATGGATCTTCATCAAGGAGCTCTTATGCTATTGGGCCCAACTATGAATCCAAAAGTTGCTTTTGAACTTTCGGAAAGGATTCCTCATTTGAGCCTGAGAATGAAAGAGCACTGCAATCGGGCCCTGGTGTATGCCACAAGAATGAAGAAACTGGGCCTAAAAGTTATATATCCAGGCCTAGAAGACCATCCAGATCATTTCATTCTCAAGTCTTTGGCAAATAAAGACTATGGCTATGGGGGAATTTTGTGCGTGGATATGGAAACTGAGGAAAGGGCTAACCGGTTGATGAATTTGTTACAAAATTGCACTCAATTTGGGTTTATGGCTGTTAGCTTGGGGTACTACGAGACCTTAATGTCTTGCTCCGGGAGTAGCACGAGCAGTGAATTGAATTCTGAAGAGAAGGCATTGGCAGGCATTTCTCCTGGGTTAGTGAGGATGTCAATTGGGTATAGTGGCACCTTGGAGCAGAAATGGAGCCAGCTCGAGAAGGCACTTTCCCGACTCAACGATTCAGGTTTATTCCAGAAGATTTAGGCGTGATTTGTAATGTTTCTAGCACAATGTGATCCACCATCTGTATTTGGTGATTTGCCGTGTGTAAGTCGACTCGACTGTTTTTATTAGTTTTATTTTATGAACGACTATCTATTGTAAATATCCGTAGACATGAGCATGCTAGTCAAAATGCAGACTTAATTGTTCCTTTGAATCAAAATCTCAAATAAAAATAAATTAAGAATTCTGAAAACAAGGAGAAGATCCCAAAGACAGTTAGCAGCTAAAAAAACCATGCATTTGGCAGTGTTCGTTCCTCTTAAGTTTATTGAATAAACATAATAACATTAACCAAACAATCGAGTGACATTTTGACTTTTAATTTATTGAATTTGGGCTTGTTATGATCTTCAAATATGATTGGCTAATGTCCATTTTTTACCTACCATTAATCTTTTTGGAATACAATCAAGAGATTATTATTAATTAGGATTTAGCATTCTAAAACACATGATTGGAAAATATTTCTTGGTCACAAATAATTCTCTTGTCGGTTTTACACTTGGAAGTCAATTTCTGCAATTCCAATTTTACATTTAAAGATTAACAGCGTCAATTAAAGTCCCCATGCTCTTTAGGTAACAATACGTACCGTTTCATACAATTAAGTTGCACCGAGTTTTACGATATAACAAAGCATATCAATTAATTAATACCAAAAGGGCATGTATGATATGTAGTAAGAGATAGATTACTCTAAAGTAATGAATAAAGATACATGTACTCGTTTCAAAGATATTTTATAAAGAAGACCCCCAAAAGATCGCAAATTGGCTCTTCTCTGAGTACGAGTTATAATTCTTGTATGAACCTAAAATTTGTCAATTAAAGTATCTTTCCTACACAATTCAAGAAACCAAACTTTCAGAAAATGATTCTAATTTCAATACATTTGGCACTTAGGAAGGAAAAGGCAGACACCCGAAAAAAAAAAGTAATTGACGTGTTGCATTTTTTTGTGTCAATATACGTCTTCATACAAAATTTATTTTTATACTTTAAACTCATTCAAACAACTCTGTTTGGTGGAAATTAAAATCAAATTTTTAATAAATTTTGATAAAAGTTGATGAAATGTGTAGTTGAAAAGTCGTGAGATCCATAAAATATGTGGTTGAAATTTGTTAACATCCTATCTGCGACCTAATTAAAAACCGATTGTTACATAAACTTAGCCCCTGTTTGGTATACATTTTCATTTTCATTCTCATTATTCTACTCATTTTCAACCACATATTCTTCAATAAAATAATATTTTTCATCACATCAATAACTTTTCATTTTTTTTCAACCATAAATTCTCTATCAATCTACTATTCCAGAATACATTCTTTCACAATAATATATCTCAAACACACCTAGTATATTTTAATTTGAGATCGGTTATAAGGTCAGCTCGTAACGTTGTAGTTCGATGAAACATAATAGATTCATTTCACTGATAAAACATCCAATCAAATTAAATATAGCGTTCAGAACTTACATTAGCACCCAACTTATTCCACCAATCATTGAGGTAGCGTTGCTTTCTCACTAGCTCATTAATTGTCAGGGACTCACTTAAATGACGGTTTTATGATAACCTGACAAAGCCGACCTTAGTAACCAATGAAGATATGCCAGTAACGTACTTCTTCAATTCGGAATTGATGATTGACAAAACGGGAAAGTGGGTGATACTTGATTTTCTTTGCCTATAAAAGGGTGCAAGGCATCTTAGGACAAGGGGGAACACTTGAATATTTAATATCTTCTTTGATGAAACACTTGTAATTTCAAAGTGATGATCAATAAAATCCTAGTTTCTCTTTATTTTGCTCGTAAAGTTGACTTAAATTGATTCTTATGCTTACAAAATGAATTGTTAATTTTAATTTTCATTAAAATTCGGATTTTAATTCGTTCCATATTTTATGTTGTCTAGTCAAGAAAAGTACTCGATGGTGCATGGTCCTCTGAAGCCCAGAGAATGTTACCAAATGAAGTCGTGAAGGTGAAGACTGAGATTTGAGATCGATGGTCTCGGCGAACCAGGTTAATTCAATTAGTATATTGTCCAATGTTCACAATTCACATTGTGCTTAATGAACTCAACTAAATACAAGTTAGCCTTTTCTTTCTTTTTCTTCGCGTAGAACTGAAAAAAAAAAAATGAAAGATAAATAATAATGTTTTATAGTATCTGAATTTTCTATGTGATTCCTCAGTACATGTAATATTCTACATTTATTGTGCATTTAAGTTGGACAGTTGATGCTTAATAAGCTGTATAGATCGTTATCTTCATTTTTCTGCGTTAATCATTGATCCGAGACATTTTTGAAACTCCAATTAAAATATTAATCTATCTCTGTTTATTCATCAAATTGCTATTTTTCTGGATCTGCTACAAGAGACAGTTGCTCCTCTGAAGCTGATCTTATTTTTCTGAAAATTGATTTAAGTTTTTTTAGCAGCATATGATTCATGTAATCTAATTTATTTCTCGTTAAACCAGAAAGATTGAAAGAACGGGCCACAAGTTACAGTATTTCTGGGGGTATATGGCTTTACATTCATACACAGTACATAAATTCGAATTTACTTGATTCCACATCTGCAACTTTACATTCAAAAATGCATACACCGACTGTTTCTCACTGTCTTGTTAGATTTCGAGCAAGCCTTTTTCCTCGTGCTCGCTACGTTGATTGAGAAGGCATACTCAACACATGTTAATTGAAATGCTAAAATTCCATATTGAACGTTAGATAGATGATAAACACGAAGGAAATATAATACTACAATGATGCAACTGTGAATACCCTCGTACAATTTTGTATTGGCTAATTCTCTAATATATGAAAATTTTGTAAAAGAAAATACTATATTGTGCGCATAAGAAGTTGTGACGTTCATTTTTCTGTTTCTGTCATGTCTCTATTTTGGTACTTGATCACTTTGGTGGGACATGAGATAGGCCAACAGCAGGAGAGTGGGGGATCTACAGAAGCAATCTCCTGGATTCTGCCCTCATGATCACAACTTACGGTAAGAAATTTGCGGTAGGATTGGTAAATTGGATTGGAAGACAATGGCAATATCAAGAAACCCCAAAAAAAAAAAAAGTCTATAATTTTGTGCGTTCTACTGTCTAATCCTGCGTATCAAACACACTTTGGAAGTTTGTGCTCATCTGAGGCTCTAAAGTTTCACCGACCAATTATATTGGCAGGAATATCCGAGTCATTTACATGACCTTGATCTTGAGTTCAAAACTTGAAAGCTTGACCACCATGTCCACTGTAACTGGAATTATCGATAAGGCTACTGGATTCAAAACTGTATACATTTTCTGTCGATGCTAAGTAACCATCAGCCATTTGTGCCAATTCCGGATCATCAGCTTCTTCCCACAAGTAGTCAACCTTTCTAGTAAAATCTTTGCACAAGGGCATGCCAAACTCAGGGCTATTGTTTTCTGGAAGAAATCTTGGCTGTTCTGAAGTTTCAATCTTTATGTTTTTGTTTTCACATTGCTCGTCACTTGTTCCTTCAGCCTGTTTCAGAGTCTGCAGCTGGTGATCATAGAATCTTGTGAACTGCTATGTAGAAATATACAAGACACTTGAATTTCCAGAAAACATAATGGGCATGTTTGATACTTGGTACTGGACAAGATTTTAACTTCGTTTTTATGTTTAATACTATCCAATACTGTTCAATAACCTTACCAAACATGCCATGCTAGTATAATACCTGGATGAGCAGGGCTTGCTTCTCTTTCTTCATGAATTCAAATTGGGAAGCCAACTTGTCGTAATCCGCTTTAAGCATGTTATAATCCCGTTCAAGCTCCTTTGGTTTTGATCGAGCCCTTCTATTCTGGAACCATATCGCAACCTGTCGTGGCTGCAGCCCGAGCTTGTTGGCCAAGTGCTGCTTCATGCGTAGCTCTGGCCTAGACTCCATCTCGAAAGTGGTCTCCAGTGACTTGATCTGTTCATCGCTAAATCTTCGTCTGCTGGTGTTTTTGCTCGTCTTGTTAATATGAGACATGAATTGAAAGCTCTCTCTCCAGTGCCCTCCCAAAATTTTTAAAGATGTTTGTTTTTGCTGCTTTAATTAGTTGATTGCAGCTTTAAAGAAGTGTATGGTACAGCAATTGAGGACGTGTGTGTTTCCAAATACTGGTGGGCCTTAAGATGGTACTGATGTCCAAGATTCCGGGCTGATTGACAAAAATGTTTTTCCTGCTGGCATTGATTTAGTTATTTTCATGTCACTCGCCATATCATATTGTACAAGACCTTTTTCTTTGAGGTATTTTCAGAACGAACAATGATACCCATACAAGAGCACGTCGGCTCTGTACGTGCCATACATCTGTCCCCTTTTCAGAATGCTCGAGATAAATTCTACAAATCAATATCATACAAATTTCTTTACCACTGGTTTTACTACTAGAGTGTAACTTATCTACGTCCACTGTGTATGAATACGGCAGGTGAATACATTTCAAGCTCTTGTTGGCGAAGTACCTTGGATTGATCGGGTCGAAAATCATAAGGACTTTGACCATTTTTGAAATCTTACATGTACAATAGTACTAATTCAAAAATAAATCATTTTAAAAACGAGTACAATCTAATATTTCATCATATGAGGGTGGGAATAAGTTGCATTGATGACCGGGGCAGAAATTAGATTAGTGATAAGGTTGTGTGAACATTAGAAGAAAATATGATTTGGTCGCATAGATTGACACGTTTTAATTAGTCATTTGTTAAGCAATTTCCAGCGCATGACAGTGCCAAGCTTTGCTGTCTGTTTTGATCCAATGTTGTCGAGGCATGTATCTTGGGAGACACGTAACCCTAAGTGTACTTGAGCTTTTGTGAATTAACTTTTTGATAAAAAAATTAAGTCAAAGTTAATAATTAATTTTAACAACGTATTATTTTACCGACTTTTATCAAAATATATTAAAAAATCAACTTTGTTTACGTGTAATAATATGGTATGAGAACGTGTCAGTATACTTTCAGGGCGATTTATTTGCAATTTAGTCCCTGAATTTAACTTAAATAAGTGAAAAGGTTTCATATATGTCAATTTGGTGCAAGGTTCTGGAACCAGCGATGGAGAGCTTCCAAAATTCATTTTTTTTTTTCAAA
>CAIGRP010071167.1:0-15245 GCA_903798385.1 Fraxinus cuspidata | reverse complement strand
TTCTATCTTACCACTCTAAACTTGGCAATGTTTCTGATGGAACTATACCAGTAGTACAAGGAGACAATAATTGTGAATTGATTATTTCTTTGGATGCATGGAAGTACTCGGACTTTCTATGCAAAAACTATATCCTGAATTGATTGGACAATACACTATATAGAGTATATAGTTCGAAAAACTTAGCTAAGGAACTTGGGATTCTTTGGAAAATAAATACAAGACTGAGGATGCCAAAATGGTGGATTCCAAAATGGTGAAGTGCAAGAACTTCAAGTTCTACTACAGACATTCATGCCGAGAAAATAGAATTGAGTGAATCTTTCCAAGTTTCTGCATCATCGAAAAGCTCTCTCCTATGTGGAGAGACTTCGTTTTGATGGAGTTCGTATTTGTATTGGAAATGAAGTTGGAAGAGTTGATTGTCCACTTGAGGATCGAAGAAGACAATATAGGAAATCAGAAAAAAGGCAAACTTTGTTGAAACCAACTCGAAAGGCTGTCAACAAGAAGCAAAAGTTCTTTGGTGAGGTACAGCGAAGAGACCATTCCAAGAAGGCCAAAAAGTTCAAAGAGAACTGCTACAATTGTGGAAAGATCGGACATCGCTCAAGCAAATGCCATAAACAAAGAAGAATGCACATGCTATCATGGTTGAAAGATACACACTTTCTGAAGGGATGCAATAGATAAATTTATAAGCAGTTGTTTCCTAGTACAACGTCGTTGGAAACTCAAGGGAATGGTGGGTTAACACTGGTGCTACCTGTCATTTGTAAGTAGATAGGACGATGTTCTCAAATCATCAAAAATTGGATGGAGAACAACTCTTCATGGGGAACTCTGCAAGTTCCAAAGTTGAAAAACAAGGGAATGTCACTTTGAAGATGACATTCGGAAAACAACTCTTTATCAACAACGTCCTATGTGTGCCGGACATACGGAAGAATCTAGTGTCCGAGTCTCTACTTAGTAAAAATGGCTTTAAGCTTGTATTTGTATACGATAAATTTGTACTCACTAAGAATGAGATGTATGAAGGAAAAGGATACATGTGTGATGGAATGTTCAAAATAAACGTTCTTACTGTTGTACTGAAGCAAAGCATTATGAATAAAACTTTAAATTCCATTTATATGCTTAAGTTGTCTTGTTTGTGACATAGTCAATTAGGACATATGAATTATAAATCTTTTCGCAAACTTATGAATCAAAGTTTAATTCCGATACTTAAAATCGATCCTAATCATAAATGCGAAGTGTGTGTTGAAGCAAAATTGGCTAAAATACTGTTCCACTCAATTCAAGGGAACACTACACCTTTAGAGTTAATACATAGTGACATTTGTGATTTGAAATATGTTCAAACTAAAGGTTGCAAGAAATACTCTGTTACTTTCATTGATGATTGTATAAAGTATTGTTATCTTTTAAGAGGTAAAGACGATGCATTGGATGCCTTTAAGCATTATAAGGCAGAAGTTGAAACTCAACTTGGTAAACAAATAAAGAATCTTCGTAGTTATAGATGAGGTGAATGTGGGGCACTATTTGAATAATTATGTTCCAAACATGAAATTATTCATCAAACAACGACACCCTACTCTCCTCAAGCAAAAACCGAACTCTCATAGAGATTATGAATGCAATGTTGCTATGTTCGGGCTTACCTCAGAACTTGTGGGGAGAAGCTATTCTAACGATAAATAGTCTTCTTAATCGGATATCCCTCAAGACCATGGAAGAGACTCCATATGAATTATGGAAAGGTCATCCTCCATCCTACCAACACTTGAAAGTGTGGGGGTGTTTGGCTAAGGTCGATGTACCTAATCCTAAGCAAGTGAAAATTGGGCCCCAGACGATTGCATATTAATTAGATACGCCAATAACAGTAGTGCATATCGATTCTTTGTACACAAATTCAAAATTCAAGATTTACATGAGGGAACCATAATTGAATCAAGAAATGCATCATTCTTCGAGAATGTGTTTCCTTGTAAAGAAAAGGAAAAACATTCAAGTTTATTTTCTTGAATAATATCATTTTTACCATAAAGTTTACTCCTTCTTGGTTCCGCATCATTTTCACGTTCTTATAGCTGAAGCAAACCGGGTTTAAAAGATTGTATATACCAACTTTTACTAAGTTTCTGAAAGCTATTTCGGTACATTACACCGGAAGCACTGTATTGGAAAGAAGTTATCAATAGTGAGATATATTAAATAATGCAAAATCATATTTGGGAATTGGTTGATTTACCTCCCAGAAATAAGTCATTAGGGTGTAAATGGATTTTTAAGAAGAAACATAAACCGGATGGATTCATTGACAAATACAAGGCTAGGTTGGTTGCCAAAGGATATAGGCAAAATGAAGGACTTGACTTCTTTAATACCTACTCTCCCGTTACTAGAATCATTTTAATAAGGTTGTTAATTGCGATTGCAACACAACCTTGAGATTCATCAAATTGATGTGAAAATGCCAATCCTGAATGGTGAGTTAGAAGAGGAGATATACATGGAACAACCCGAAGGGTTTGTCTCTCCTAATCACAAACACAAGGTTTTTAAACTTGTTAAGTCCTTGTAGGATTGAAACAAGCTCCTAAACAATGGCACCAAAAGTTTGACAAAACGATGTTGTAAAATGGATTTAACATAAACAAATGTGATAAATGTTATATATAAAAAACATACGCCAAATTCCTATGTAATCGTGTGTCTATATACAGACAACATGTTGATAATGGAAAATAGTCACGAACTAATGCTAAACACAAAGAAAATGCTAACGAATCATTTCGACATGAAAGACATGGGTGTGTACTAGGGATTAAGATCTCTAGAATACCGAAAGAAATCGTACTTTCCCAATTTCATTACAATGAGAATGTACTGAAGAAGTATAATATACTTGAGGAAAGTCCTACGAAAACCCCTATTGACCCAAGTTTACACTTGTCAAAATACGGGTGAATGTGTGTCATAACTAAAGTATTCACAAGTTATAGGCGTCTAATGTATATTACGAACTCGATCGGATATAACATATGCTATGAATAAACTTAGTAGATTTACAAATAATCCAAGCCATGATCATTGGAAGGCTTTATCAAAGGATCTTAGGTACTTGAAGTATATCTTAACCTATGGAATACATTTCACAAAATATCATGCGGTATTAGAAAGATATTGTAATGGAATTGGATATCCGACATAAAGGATTCCAAGTCTACTAGTGGTTATGTATTTACCATTGGTGGAGTTGTTGTATCATGGAAACCTACAAAGTAAACGTGTATAGCTCGATCAACAATGGAATTAGAGTTTATTACTTTGGACAAAGCTGGAGAAGAAGCAGAATGACTTCGTAACTTTCTAGAAGATATTGCATATTGGCCCAAGCTGGTTCATGCGATTAGTATACATTGTGATAGTCAATCGGCTATTGGAAGGGTTCAAAGCAGCATGTATAATGGTAAGTCGACACATATATATCGCAGACATAATACCATTAAGAAACTAATCTCTAATGGCATCATCTCTATAGATTATGTAAAATCAAAGGAGAACATTGCAGATCTACTTATGAAAGGTTTGCCTAGAGATCAAATACGCTGCCTATCGAAAGGACTGTGATTAAAGCCTCTAGAGATCCCAAGATCATGGTTCAAAGGGATAACTAAGTTATGAAGATTCAATGAAGTACTTAGGAAATTATTTCCTAACTCATTCCTATGATATGAAAGTGCTTTCTGCAGAATGATTAAAGGTTAAGATACACTTTTAATTATTCATATATCTTGATTAAGTCAAGTGGAGTATGGGAAAATACTCTTAATAGGAGGTCACCTATGTAAGTGTGAAATGGGACCACTTCAATGAGAATTGCTCGAGGCTACAATTCTCTAAACACTTATGAAACCCAAGGGGAGTTCAGGGCCAAAATGAACCAAGTCATGAGAACTATCAACGAATTAGGGAAGACATTTACGTGAGTATTGTTGTCCTGGCTTACACTAACGGCTGAATGATTCAAAACATCACGTTCACCAATTAGCCAAGTAAGTCCGATAGTATTTCACTAAGGGAGGTTCAAAGCGGAAAGCTATCTTACCTGATACAGTGTTTTTCCGCTCTCTCTATCTCTCTCTACAATGCATCATAATTTTGCTTTGCATATGCATGTTTGAATTTCCATTTATGTGGGGGATTTTTGGAAATTGGTTTAGAAGATTGAAAATTTGGTTAAAGTGTCAAAACCAAAAAACTTGAAAAAGTGATTTTTGTCAACTTCGACTAAATATTCGAACTTGATCCGATGGTCAAATTACAAATGTAAATAGACCAACTTGTTCTACTCGTCAAGTAGATCGTCATGGTATATTTAGAATCTCAAAACTAGTTCCAGATGAATGAGAAATTGTTATCTAAAGTTGAGAAAAAATAGAGAAAGTAGCTTGAAAAAGTGACTAACGCTGTTGCTAGCTTATCGCTGGACTGTCGCTCGAGTGACAGGCTAGTGAAAAAGTCACTGTTTTTATCGCTCGAGCGAGGGGATAGCGAAAGTGAATAAAGCGACCTTTGGTAAGAGTTGTTGAGTTTGGGGCACGACATTTCATTTACAACCCCTCATCCTCTATATATAGGACACCTTGGACGTTTTTTTTTTTGCATCCCATACTATATTTGCATTGAGCATTGAATAAAAACTCTTGCAAATCACTTCAAAATTCATTCAAAACCTTTTTCTTCTTTACAGAGAGACTCCGTCAAAAGTTCGTCGTAACTTGTGGTTTGAAATGATTCTACCCAAGTTGAATCCGTTGTATCTTATGAGATAAGTGCCGTGAACCGTGAGCACCGTTGCAGCGCAATTTTATCTTAAGGAAAGAGTGCAAATCACTTACCTCAGATTGATCTTCTTCACTTGTTTTTTGGTTTTTCGTTTGTAGTTTACATACTGCATTTTCAACCATATTTATATTGTTAATCACACTCATGCGGATTAAACTTTGTTTTTGGTTTGTTTGATATACAACAACCCTTTCACCCGCACTTATATTTAGCTCGAGTAGCCAACAGTTTTGATTAATCAGTTTACCTTTCCGTGTCATACTTTTGTGGACACATTTAGGAATGGAAATGAGTCTATGGCATCTTACGGCATTGCTAATTCGTGAATCAAATATTATTTAAACTACTGTTTATTAATGAATTGAATTGATGTGTGGTATATTTTTCGTTAGGAAATTTAAGGACGAAATTATATGACACAATATGAAGTAGGAATTACAACACTAGAGAAGACAAGAACAATTGGCAGATGAATGAAAAATTTATTAATATGAAGAAAAATACAATAATATTGTATTTACGATATTGTCTAACTAAACCTCAAACCAAGTCATATAAAAGCCGTACAATCCGTGAAATATATATAGGACCCAAAAGAATATATTTTCAAAAACAATTTTTTTCCAAATAAGGTTGTCGCTCTTGCGCCAAGAGAGCAGCACTTGACGCTCGAGCAATAACCTGGAACTAAGTAAGCGGTAGCCCGGAGCTGCTAATGGTCCTCAAGAGCTGAGTTTCGGTCCTAAAATCCCTTTCTTGGTGCCTAGGTGCCCCATTTGGGCTCCCAGCGCCCAGTTGCTACTCCAAACTTTCAATTGTGAACTTTGATCTTTCTTTAACTCCCTTTTTAACTGAAACACAAAAAAATGTCTGAATTTGAGTCACATAATTAACATTTTTAAAACATCATATAATTTTTTTCTTAAAAAATCCAGATAGTGGTCATTCTCTGATTTTAATTTTAGGAGGATCTTTATATTAACTCGCAATCGCAACCTTTATCAATAACTCTCATTACCCTACTCTATGTTGCAAAATAATACAATGTACATGTCCGACAAAGTCCATACCCAAGTTTGACATGTATACCTGAGACCCAGCAACCTACATTGTGTTCTTATTTATTTACCCCTAGTTCATTGCTATCTTTCTCCCTCTAAATCCACGTGTAATCATGGCAGAGATTACACATGTATCCCGGGTCATATTCATGTGGAACTTCTGTTGAAGTATCATGGTCGATAACATCCCGATCCTTTTGAATGACATCTTTTCTAACCTCATTATCTATTTTGTAAATCTTTTGCTCTTTATTTACACTAGCATTTGCAAATTACTTATCACGTGATACCAAAAAAATCTTCTAATTGTAATACCAAAACAAAGCTGATCTATGAGGACAAGTAAATTTCATCTCTATCTCCTTCTATCTCGGGTGAAGAACATACATATTATGTCAACCTATGTAAGTGACATCTACATCATAGTACTAGGGTTGTCCTTAAAGTATATGATAATCATCCATCTTAACCATATTACACACAACCTCATCTCTATAATACTTTCCAATAGAAAGTGTAATTTTGCATACCTACATATTTAGAATTTCTTTGCCCTTTTTTAACTTGTGGAACTTGATAGCAAGATGAATATTTTTTGAGTCTTCAAATTTAATGCTTCCACCTATGCTTTGGTCTTCAATTTGGCTCCTTTATTTGGTAGACCTTTGTAGAATCCGTGATAGATTATGAGTGTACAAACTTAGGTGGGACCCGAGAAAACTCTCTAGACACCTATTGCAGTGTTTTGGGCTTGTTGAAGCAATCATCATTCATAGTAGTTAGAGTTTACAAAATCTTGTTAGTTGCATCTTCGAACATATATCCATCATTCATCCAGATTTTGGACTAATTTTGGTAAATTTGCAATCCTCCGATCATCATTGCGAGGATGAGTATCAATATTATCACAAGTAGCCATCAACTAAAGGCAAAATTTGGCTTTGATTCCACCGAATTGCAATTCTTGAAACGAGAATCAAGTTAAAAAACTAGAAAATTTGTAGGGAATAATTTTATTGAATGAATTGAATAATTTCCTAATGTTACTAAGCCCCTGTTTGTTACGGATTAAAATCTATATTTTAATCTAAGTAAGTCAATAACTAATTTTAACCACATATTTTATGGAACCCACAACTTTTCTACCACGTATTTCATCAACTATTATTAAAATATACTAAAATCTGATTTTTAATCCCCACCAAATAGAGGCTAATATAAGAAAACTAAACTAAAACTTTGAAAGGAAAGAAAACTAAAATCCTACTCTAATCAAGAAAGAAAAAGAAAAAAAATATATTCAAAATAAGAAAGAACAAAGAAGTTCTATTCAAAATAAGAAAGAAGAAGAAAAGGGTGTAAAATTAATTCTATATGGAATAGAATTGTCCTACATCAATTTTCTTCTTCGTAGTGAAATCCTGCACTAGTGAGTGAATGTAGCTCTCACATTGGAGATGAACTTTGTATGCATTTTACTTATTTTCTCTCACTTTTATTGTTCTCCAAAATGGGTATTAGGACTAAATCCATAAACTTCGGTAATATTATAATGTGTATGCTGCAATTCATTTGCAATTTTCTATATATAGGTACAAATTAGTCCTTATTCACAGTGAAGTCCTGCAGTGGTGAGTGAATGTAGCTCTCACGTTGAGAGAGAGCTTTGTGTGTGGTTTGCTTATTTTCTTTTCTTTTAATGTTCTCCTGAATGGGGATTAGAACTGAATACGTGAACGTCGGTAATATTTATATATTGTATGCTGCAAGTCATTTGCAATTTGCCTGTAATGACTGCAGATTTTTTGGCTTATCAATGCAGATGGACAACGGACGGCCATGATGAATACACATAGGAGCGCCTAGAGGCTGTAAACGATGAGTTCAAACTCTATCGCTGCCATACTATTTTAAATTGTGTTAAAGCTTGCCCGAAGGGACTGAATCTTGGAATGCAAATTCAGAACATCAAGACACTCGAGCTTACAAGTTAATAAGTTCCTCAGAAGTGTGAAAATGTGCACTGCTTTGGGCAGGAATTATTACTTAGGACAGATTGAATATTAACTTTCTAAGATCCTATTTGTGTACGTCAGAAAACAGGTATTGTTTCAATAATAATGTATTCAAAAGATCCTAGTTTGTATTTGAAAGTTACTTTTTTGAAAAATAAGCAAGACTTGCTATCTTGAAAGTAGGTTTTTTGGCA
Source organism: Fraxinus cuspidata (assembly GCA_903798385.1). Taxonomy (NCBI): domain Eukaryota; kingdom Viridiplantae; phylum Streptophyta; class Magnoliopsida; order Lamiales; family Oleaceae; genus Fraxinus; species Fraxinus cuspidata. The sequence goes on along the minus strand of CAIGRP010071167.1, from coordinate 7,112 downwards.
AAATAAGTAAATAAAAGTGATCAAGCATACCATTGTCCTTAACTCATGCAACAATAGCATTTGGTTGTACTTAAAAGTTGGCTTTCTAACAAAATAAGTAAAATTGATTTCTAGAAAAGTAAGTTTTTTAGCATAATAAGTAACTTAATGTTGTTTTTTCATTGGCTCTCTAGTTCAAGATTGTCTAAATAACAGTGCTAAGTCACGTTCATGCGACAAGCTCTAATATTATTTCATAAATGACAAATTTGAACTTGTTTAATGAATCAAACTTTTGTTCTTAACTCAGATTCGTTTTTGGTTCATTTAAGGGTCAGACGTGTAAGTTTTTCTTTGGGTAAGAAATATTTTCTTTTTTCTTTTTTTTTTTATAGGAAAATAGAAATAGTAGGTAACTGTCCAAATGACATTGTAGTGTTATTCATGGATTAAGTTTTAAGATAAGACAATGCTGTTTTAAAACATCGATAATTCATAGGCAACAAACAATATAATATGCCGGTGTTTTCAAATTTGTTGACATTTGATAACAGGACGATGTCATTCTGGATAATTTGAGAATCAGAATAGAAAGCACTTTTTAGTTCTTCCAATTATTGAAAGAACATGTTCGTTTGCATTATTAAAACAAACAAAATTTCCCCCTAATTTTGAAAAAACTGCAGAACCTGACTGATATATTATAAACTTCATATTTGTTTCTGTGAGTTCCATGTACTGGTAAATACTTAAAAATCATACAGTAGAACTATATTCCTTTCGACATATGGAAATCTCGAATACCAACATTCCTTGTCCAGGAATAGAGTATAATATCTGATTGTAGAAATATTATTATGGGTGGCCGGAGAGGATGTTGAAGGAGAAGGTGGCACTGAAATAGTGCTTCGTCTGTGCCTTGCTTCAACAGGTTCTTCCTAGTAAGCCAACAGACAGGTTGACTCTGCAAGAAAAAAGATGATTAGTTATCAAAATTGCATTTGAACGTTCGAATTTTGTGTCTAAGGATGAAGAATAGAGCCATCTGTGTGAATATTAGTAGATTCATCGTGACATGAATTGGAAATACATCCTGTGAAGCAGCAGAATATCACATTATTGAGGCCATTTGAATTAAAGATGTGTTCTGGCAACAGTGGCAAGTCTTCAATAATCCCATCAGATAAATTATAATTCGATTGTGGAAACATATACCTTTTTCATCTGAAGAGTTGATGTTTGTAGAAATCAGGCTTTGAAGCAAAATATATGATGTGCTTTTCTATATAATTCGATTGTGGAAACATATACCTTTTTCATCTGAAGAGTTGATGTTTGTAGAAATCAGGCTTTGAAGCAAAATATATGACGTGCTTTTCTAAATTTTCTTCTGGTTTTCTCCTGCAAAAAACAAAGGATCTTTCAATTATAAGGGAATGGTCGACTTTATGCTTCTTTGAGACCAAATACAAAATCTGTGTCGAGTTTAATTAATCCTCAAATCAGTTTGTAGATGCACCTTTGGCATCTCCTCGGCGTTGAATTTGTCCTTGAGTTTCTGCAAAGAAGACGCCACAAGAAAATTTACTAATTCAGTTCCACAACACATCAAAAGTAAGCTCAGGCTAAAGAAACAGAATCTGTGGAAAATCTTGCCTGTTCTCTATTGCCAACTTTTTCTAAACGAGAAATCAGGGACTTGGAGCGGCTGGCAAACAAGCATATTGTAAGAGAATTCACAGATTATTTCATGCACCATTGGCATTGTCAAACATACAGGAAAAATAGAGTAGGTTCGATTCAGTAATCATCAAAATTATTTTCTTAGAGCAAATCAGAAGTCCGCCTCTAAAACATTTCTCTCATAACTTTATCCACAATTAACACCATTATGTTCATCATTCAGAATGCATCTAAATGTTTTTCTTTTCCTGAAAACTAAGGTACCTTTTCTCTGAACTAGGTACTTTATATGTTTTACGGTGAAACCATGATTTCAACGGAGAAAGAGCTGCTCTTTTCTTGCTTGTCACCGGTAGCTTTTCCCTTTCGGCAATGGAATTCTGCTGCATTGGCACAAAAATATCAGTTTCAATACGGTTTACCATACGTGCACTGAATTAAGACATTCACCAAAGAACTAAAGGATAAGAAATCCACCTTGTCGATTTCTATCACCTTTAACAAAGATCTCTCCACCTTTGGTATATCATTAATCTCTGATCCAGTAACAATGTCATTGTGTTCAAGATTAAGAACCTGATTCATTGAAATTTTCTTCACAGGAGTCTCCATCAAGGCTTCTTTTTCTGTCACCGGGGCCATTTGATCCACCTTGACAATATCTACTTTATTTGATTCGACCTTTTCAACATCTTCTTTAAGCTGGATTAGACAAAATTATTAGAGAAAAAGGTAGTTAGTATCTTATCCGTTGTAGTTGTAATTATACTATTCATTTCAATCTGTGTACCTAACGAGTTCTTACATTGTCTACTTCTGCATCTGGGATCTTTTGTTCATCAACAGAATTTTCTTGTTCCAACAATGCTGCCGCCTTTTGAGCTGCGATTCTCTTGTAATGAGCCTCGAAAAAAGCCTTCTTCTGGGCTACTGATCCGGGCTGTGAGTACCTCTCGGCCTCTTCAACGTATTTCTTGTGAGAAAAGGTCGACCATTTTTCCCACGACAAGGATTCCGACATAAACCTCCCAAAAGAAATCGACTCCCCAAGAGCAAGCATGGGGTTCCCCTGTACATACCCCATTAACTTTCATTTCTCACATAATCAAAGCTTCAAAATGTCACATAATTAAGTCCTAATCTCTGAAGACAGAAAAAAGTGCACAAAGTTTATAACAGTTCACACTCGATTTTAGAGTTATGTCCACTAGCCACTGCAAGTTTTCTCATACATCTTATACCTTAAACCGAGCTGGCTCATAAAAAAAAAAATCCACCGTCGACAAGAGCGTATAGTATAATTAGACTCCTTTTTTCCAATCCAATACAAGAATCTGGATTCCAACTAAATTAATAGCAAACTTCATTAAAAAATAAAACAAAATAATATCTTAGAACAAGAAATAAAGAAACTAGTTTCTATTTTCTTTACCTGTTTGGTTTCATTGGATAAATCTGAAGCATAAGGGAAGGCAAGAATTACAGCTGAGTCCCCCATGCTGTACCAGGTTGAGAAGAAACCTTCAACGTTTGGAAAACAGAATCTGAGAAAATTCTGAACTTTTCTTTTTTTTAAGCTTTTTTATGGCTTATAAGTTGTTTCAAATTTGAAATTCAAAACGAAAAGAAATAGACTAACGTTGTAAACAAAGGAGGCCACAGAAGGTATGCTGCCAATTGTTCAATTCTTGGTTGTTGCTTCTTCTTTTCAAACTGCCATGGGTCCACTTCTCTTGAAAATAATTGATTTTTTTAACAGCTTGTTTGAGTCCCATTTTTTTTTTTTGTCAAAAATGTATTTAGAAATAGTTATACAAGGGAGAATGTGTCGTTAAAATATAAGGAAAAGTGTTGAATTTACATATAATGTTATTTTATTAAAGAATGTGCCGTTGAAAATAATAAAGATAAAAATATATTTTGGAAATAATGGGATCCAAACAAGTGCTAAGTTTCTACCTCTTATAATAAATTTCTATGGGAATATCCTAAGAGAAATGGTGTTTGGTGCCCATGATCCTGGATTTTGCTTTACAACAATATACATATTGAATTTATTATTTTTTCTTATTTGGATTGTGCCATTGTGGGGTGGGTTTGGGCTCACTAGGGGTGGCGTGGGGTGGGGTGGAGTAAAAAAGTGAAAGAGGGAGTGAACATGAAGCACAAGCATTCTCAATACACTATTGGTGGAATTTGATGTAACAAGCTTTCTAACTATTTCTTAAAATAGAGTTAGTTTAATCATGCTCACTCAACTTTGTTATGAATTACTATTTGCTTATTGAAATTTAAAAAGTTATTTGGTGCTCACTGAACTTTAAAGTGTGTTTGATTGACTTTATTTTTAATGAAAATGTTATTTTTCGACCCGAATTCCTATTTTGGAGGGGGGGTTTTAATTAACAATTTTTCATGAAAAATATTTTCCAATTTTTGGTCATGTGACCATATTTTTCTGAAAAAAAAAGAAAAACATTTTCTTTAGAAAATAGTAACTTTTATTTTTCAGGTAATTCACTATATATCTCTCTCATGTATCTCCTCTCTGTCATTCACCTACCAATAAAAAATAGACAAGTATAGTATTTTTTAGGTTGAAAACTAAATTAATTAAACACGTTTAATTAATAATTTCCATACAAATAAGTTCCATGCAATTGAATTGATTGGAATTTATTTTCTTTCCATACTTGCAATCAAACGCATACTTAGTTAACTTTACTATAAATTACTACTTACCAAAATTTAAAAAATTACTCTTTGTTCACCCAAATTTGAACAAAGTTACCAATCCATCACCCATATCTTTTCCAGCAGTCCACATAGACGAAAATCAACAAGAATGATGAAAAATCCTATGTGACACTGATGGATGGAGTTAAAAAATAACAGTGTGGATAAAAAATCCACATAGCACATGCCATCGCATGGTGTTGTCCACTATGATTGCATGGGTGATTTCTCTTACTAAAAGTTATCATTATTTTTTTGTTTATAAGAAGAAGGGAAGAACAATGATGAACTTAAGTAACAGAAACTGTTTGTAAATAGTTGTGTCTAGTAGGAGAAAATCATGTAAATTCAAATATTTCCCTCTCAAAAGTCATTTTCCATATTGCCCCCTGGTGAGCATCAAGCACTACGAGTTTAGGAGAAGAAAATTTCAGGTAGATGAGGAATTTATTGATTATAATTTTGTGTCAACAACCTTTTAAGATGCTTTTAAACTTATCCGAACATGATACACTTCTGACCAAAAAAATTACTTGAAAGGTAAATTTTTAAATCAGCCAAATATATGTGCTCTAAGTTACTCCTTTTCCACCTTTCGTGGATGTCCATTCATAATTTCATTCTTCCAAACCATGTGGTGTACAATAATTTTGACAATATACCCCACACCATCCAATTAAAAAATCACTCATATTATGAATTTGGGGACCAAATGATGGCAATCATAAATCACGACTTTGGGGGAAATGTTTTCATATTATTATAAACAAGAGATGCCCCAAAATCGGGTCAATGACTAATACTTTTTAACAAAATTTAAGTAAAGTTGATTTTTAAGACGTGGCAAGAAGAAATAGGATAAAACTATTACTAAAGGTGTCGAAAAGAATCGTCATATCCAACAATGAGCACAGATATTTTGAATTAGGGGAGTAGAATCAAACACTGTACAGACCGAATGCTTTGTTCTTGATTTTTGAATGATTCATATTTGATCCAAGAAAACATAGATTTACTTTTTAAAAAAAATTCATTAATATTTTGCTCGTCATTATCAATTTTTTTAATTTCGAACAATCATTTTATTAATATTTTGATCATCACAACAAAATACATATTTACGTTTAAAGAATTTATAGTATATTTGATATGAATAATTAATTAAAAAATCAATTCAAGTAATCGAAATAAAAAATATATAACCAATATTTAATTCTAATAATCAATCAAATAAATACAATTCATTAAATATAAGTCAAATTTGATATATTCATTTCAGACTAATTGTATATACACAATTTGATGGGAGAAAATGTAAATTTAGGTTCTAATTAATTGAAAATTTGTAGTAGATAAAATAATTTGTAGAGAAATTATAGGCAAATTTTAAAAAATTAGAAGGGTTAATGTTTTGTTAAAAAGCATGTGAGTGAGAGAGTAAGAGGAAAGAGAAGAGGTTCAAATCAACTGTGATTTTACCCCTGTTTGGTGGGGATTAAAATCAATTTTTTAGTAAATTTTGATAAAAGTTAAAAAGTTGTGAATCCATGAAATATGTTATTAAAATTAATTGTTAACTTTGATCCATGATCAAGCTAATCTGGCATATGATATGCCTACCCCTTTCCAGGGGAGGGATCCGAGCTTGGTTGTAGTTGAAACGGCATGTTGAGGTGTTAAAAAAAGTGAGTCCTATCAAAGCTCGAGCCAAATCACTAATGGGATTTGACCAATTTAACCGATTATTTAAGTGAAACTGTCAGTCGATGAATGAGAAACTAAGGTCAAATGAAGTCACTTCAATATATAAAATTGTTGAAAAATTTTGTAGAATATTATAAAATATTTTAAAATTGTATGACTGAAAAGATGTGTTTTTTCATATGAAATATCATGGCTTTTGAAATTATTATTTTTCCGTAGGTGTATGTTCACATAAAGGCAAATTCCAATAGTTGTGACTTTCTCTAAGGTTGTCTTTTTTAAGACAATTTATTTAGACCCCAACTTATGTAATTATTTTATTCATTCAATTCATTATTGCATTATCACGCTGAAATATATTCATTTCAAAATAATTTCAGCATCTGAATTTTATATAAAGAGAGTTCAAAAAATCGCTAAGCTCGTTAGTCTTTATAATTTGGAGTGATTTTATTGCGTGAGTGGTTGTTATATTTTGGTAGATGAATTCAAGAAAATCGTTAGCATTCATACAAGACATTATCGTTTTAATGGGAAAGAGTCAAACTTTTACAACCGAATTCATATTCATGCATTTCTTGTTTCTACTTTAGACATTTGATTTCGATAAGTCGAAATTTTGTCCCTTTTTAGGCACGTAAAATGTTTGTTATTGGAATATAAATTATGCACTTGAATTTTCCCAGATTATTCACAATAATTTCAAATCCATTTTCAAAACTACAAAAAGAATTGTTAAATGTCTGTATGAATGCTTTCTGCTGCTACGATAGGTGTCAAGGACCGCAGCTTCATCTAAGCCCCTTGACTCACACATTATAAATATTTTAATTCAATTGTAAAATAGTTGGAAATTAGAAAATTTATTATGATTCCTCGGCATTTTGATGTCTACTGCCGTCACTTAGGTTTTTGTTCAGAACTCTATTATAGGGGGTATTAGTCTTTCAAACATCTTTCAAGCTTTCTAGTGTTCGCCCCCTGCACTAGCCATTGTAATTTACTGCTTT
>CAIGRP010071166.1:0-12308 GCA_903798385.1 Fraxinus cuspidata | reverse complement strand
TGGCTCTTTTTCTCACTTTCAGAAGCAGTTTTTTCTCCTTTTTTCTGCATCCATCTTCCTTCTGCTTTCCTGTGCATTTTTTCCTCTCTTTTTCCTTATTTTTGTGTGTGTGTGTGTGTGTGTGTTTCATTGAGGTCCATTTAATGTAATATTTCTCTCCAAAGTTTCATTTTTGGATTTTGCCATTTTTCGCCACTTTTGCATTTTTTCCTCCATTTTTTCATTAAACAAAAAATTCTACCTACAAATATAATATAACATAAATTAAGTATAATTTTATTTAAAAGACAATAAAATATCATGATTTAACGTCTCGAATAAGTGTAGAAACTACACTTATTATACTCTGCTTCAGAACTAATTGGGCAACCATCTACGTACCTAATGTAATATCCCTAGAATAATAAAGAACACAACTAATTCCTCATGCACAGTTTTTGCTGGCTGAAAATACTATTTACTTATAAAGCGATTCTCATTCTCAAATAATCGTATAGCATCTTCTTGAAGTAGTCAAGCTACAATTTATTTCATTAAAGAAGTACCTCATAAGCATATGTTCCTTCGGCAATGATGATGGCATGAAACGCGACATTGTATATGTTAAAACTTTATGAAATTTTAAACTTTTTAAAATTAGAAAATCTAATTGTTTAAATGTCAAGATCTCCTATGTCAAATCATCAAGAAAATTAATAATGAGGAACATATCTTAATTTTTTGGGAATAATTTCTTATTATTGAATTTTGATTCCGGACCTTGAATCTTAATTGTTGGCTCTTTTGATTTTTGAATTCTTGATCTTGACTTTTTGCTTCTTACTCCATAATCTTGATTGTCTTGTTCTTCAATTTAATTGCTCCAACCATTTTTTTCTCAATTTAATTATTGATTGAGGATTTTTTTATCTTCTTCTTCAATATGTAATCTCTATTAATTCTTGTGTTGATAGGATGACACAAACAATAAGAATTTACATATGAATTGGGGACCATAATCCTATATATAGTTTTCATATGTTTTTTGCCTAATGTCAAATACAACCCTAATGGATTCGATCTCTGTACATATAATCCGGTCCACACTTTATTTAGATGCCCTAAGCCTAATAATTTAATTATTTATTAGATCACTTTAATTGAACTCGACTTTAAGAACTTTATACACAATTAATTACATATATAAACTCACAATGACAAATTAATAAACCTAACAATCTCCCACTTGAACTACATATGTTACCCTATAAATATGTATAACCTTATGACGTCAAAATTGTTGCTATCATAACCAAAGCATTTTCGAACAACGTTGTCCATTGATTATATTATTATAGGATCAAAACAGTCTTCATTACAAGTACCATAACTAAACTCTCAATGGTCACGTATATCAATACATTCAAATGACATAGATCAAGTGTAAGTGTGTAGCATAGAAATTACATATAGTGTGATCCAAACATACATATTTTCAACTGGTCCTACCTTATTCCTTAATGATATCAACCATAAACTTTAACTAGAGTGGAACTGAATTGAATACTTTATTTCTAAAATAAACAGAATATCCATGGATAAAAAATATGTGTCTAAAACAAACAACATCCGAATACAAACTCCCATTAAACTAGCATATCATCAAAAGATGCAACACCCATGTGAGTATTATGCTCATGAAAGACCTTGGATAGTAGTCATTTAGTAAATGGATACATGATTATGGAGTTTGTCCTAATATACTTTATAGAAATTTAACCACTCTAAATTCAATTACAACTAGAAACTTAATGTCTATAAATTTTGATATCATCAGGCTCATGTTGAAATATAAGACTACTATTGTCACAGAGTAACTAAAGTCGTCTTTCAAATCTATCCAAAATATACAGCCTAATGATAGTATTTTGCTGTCATATTTCATTATCAGAATATCAAATGATCTCGAATTGGTCTGATTTTCGTGAATGTGATCATGTAATCCTTAGTTCTCTATAAATAGCGAATAACCTAATAGCTGCTTTCCAAATTTGTATCCCAGTATTAATTAAATATATGTCTAGCATTCCAACAATGATAGCATCTGGATGTGTGCAAACCTAAGTATACATTAAATTCTCAACTGATTAAGCACGAGAAGTTTTCTCTATTTTTCTTCATTTAAATTTATCCTTGGGGCATGAACTGAAACTAAATGTGTCTCCCTTAGCAATAGGGATATCACCTAATTTACATATCTGCATCACAAATCTCTTAAGAACCTTATCGATATAACTCTTTTGTGATAATAAAAAAATACACCGAGAACGATCCCTTTATATCTATATCCTTAATACAAAAGAACCGTCACCAATATTTTTCATGTCAAAATTTCATAACAGAAATCTCGTGTAATAAGCATATATCATTGCAGACAAGCAGTATATCATCGACATACAATACCAAAAAAATATACTTATTCCCACTAAACTAGTGATATACACAATCTTCAACTGAAATCATCTTAAAACCAAATGATATATTTATTTGATGAAATTTGTAATACCATTACGAGAAACCAGCTTAAGCCCATAGATGAATTTCTTTAATTTGTAAATCATTTGACGTAGCTTAAGATCAAAATGTGTCACGAATATCATAATTGTTCTAAAAGAGTCTTTCATAGAAATCGGAGAAAAAGTCTCTTCAATGTCAATGGCTTCCTTTTGAGTAAAGTCGTTTGCAACAAGACGAGCCTCATATATCTCCACATCACCCTTCGAATTTCTTTTGGTTTTAAATATCAAATTACAACCAATGAATTTCACACCTTCAGGCAATATGATGAGTTCTCAAACGTCATTGTAACTTATGAACTTTATCTCTTTATGCATGCCATCAATCCACTCTTTAAAATTAATCATTTACATGACTTAATGAAAGTTGATTGATCAGTTATTCTTCCATTAATCCATGTCATCCTTATTTTCTTAGAGAAAGACTATATATTCATCCGGAATTGTCTCTTTTTTTATAGTGGATTTCCTTAATGACATTTGTTCATGAGGTTGTTGAGTTTGTTTTTCTAAAACAATCTCTTGATTGTGTGTAGGAAATTTTTTAATATTGTCTTGATCCGAAATTACTTCTTGAACAAGATCTAGAGCAAGAATTTGTCTCTGATCCTAATCATTGTCAATTGCAACAGAAGAAATATAGACATATTCTTCCTTCAAGACAAAATTCTTAACCTTATCTTCCCCGCAAACTCTACATCTTCAAGGAATCGAACATTTTACATTTTGAAAATTGACATAATAGTGGGATCTTTTAAAAAATTTTGTAACCCCTTAATAATTGCTTTATTTGGTACTTCGTTGAGAATTTAAACTGCAGTCTTTAGTGATTCTACTTAAAGAGATTCTGATGTACCATGTGACGATTCCACATTCATCTAGGAATTTAGCAAAAGGCTCTGGACATTGTTCTCCTGATCCGTCACATTTATCAGAGTATTCACCACTATAGTAAAATCTAACTTATTAAATTATTTTACAGAGTTGTTTTTCAACATCTGCATTGTATGCCTTGAACATGTACAGTATTTGGGATTTCTCATAGATGAGATATATGTAGTTACAGTGAGAAAAATTCATCTATGAACATAATAAATTATTGTTGACCATTCCATGAAATCAATTGAATGGCCCACAGATATCCACATGAATTAGTTTTAAGACGTTCGTAGTCCTATTGGCACCTAATCTCCTTTTGTTTGTTTATTTTTCCTTAATGTAATTAACATAAACACTTAAGTCTGAAAAATTAATCCTTCTGACACTAGATTTTACATTATCTTTGGAGGGATGTTACATAACCGCTTGTACCATAACGAAGCAAAATTTTCATTGGTTAATTCTTGTTTAATACCATGTAAATTCACATGCAATGTTTCTTTATAAGAGGCAATCAAAATAAATAGATATAGGTTATTGTAACCGAATAAAGAACTGGTACCCACGATATTTGAACTAAGAAAAAGATCAAACTGAATATTTCCATTAAACAAGAGTAACCAAATTTGTCTAATGTAGAAATAGAAACCAAATTTCGTCTAAAAAAGGTACCACAAATATCTCTTTCATATTCAAATCATAATCAATCTTTAATAATAACCTAAAAGTTCATATAGCCTCAAGCTTAACTGATTTGTCATTGCACCCACATAGATGAATATTCAGTATCATTTGGATTTTAGCTGTTCAGACAACCTCGCATAGACACACTTATGTGAGTGGTGGCACCAGAATTTTATCCACTGAGTGTATCTAAGTATTGAAACTAAATTAACCTCAAAAGAAACAAAAGTGAGAGAGTATTTTTCTTTATACTCCAAACGTGGTATTTAGTACAGCCATATTTACCCATTTCAGGTTCTCCTTGTTTATTTTAAATCGAACCGGATGCAACTTTCTAATTATTTATAACTTATCCTTAGACGTACTTGCCAAGTGAGTAATATCAGCTTTATCTTTCTCTAGCCTTTATTTTTCTTACACACAATATGGAATGAGCTAATTTAGAGTACACTTTTCCTTTTAACAGTTGTAAATGACATTAAATTATCCGAATTGTGCAAGAATAAAAATCAAAACTAAATGCATGAGCAAGTCATCAGACATCTCAACCTTTAATACTTTTAGTTTTGAAGCAAGATGAGACATCTCCATGATGTACTCTCTTATGTTTTCTTTACCCTTATACTTTAGTGAAACTAAGCTTGCTAGTTCTGGCCTTATTGTCTTTTGCAAATCATTTTTTTTTTCAATTTCATAAAGAAACTCCTTGACAGTAGTTACATTAGCGCCCTTAAATTTTATTGGAATATAATTGATTAGTTGGTAGATATTATAGAAGTAGATGGATTAATCGAATAGAAAACTTAAACCTAATTAACATGTCCACGTGGGAATCCATATTGGACAATCAATAATTTCAAATAATGGTTAACCTCATCACAAGAGACCAAGCACACATTGATATTTAGTCTTTGGACATGAATATCAACTTGTGAGTGATACTCTTGGTGTAGTCATCAAATATTGACAATAAATTCGGTCAAACATCAAGTTTATTTTTTGATTGACTCAATGTTCACATAATGTAAAACTTTACAATTGTCACATATTTATCACCACAGGTGTAAATAATTCGGCCAAATATGAACATTTCTTTGGGCCGATCAATACCCGTATGAATTACATACACGCAACCTTCCTAATATTTCAAATAAATTAATTTAGACAAGAGATGTTACTTTGGTAACATGTTGTTTCAATTAATCTATTTTGAAAAATNACACGCAACCTTCCTAATATTTCAAATAAATTAATTTAGACAAGAGATGTTACTTTGGTAACATGTTGTTTCAATTAATCTATTTTGAAAAATTAGTAATTCGAAATAAATTTTAGTTCTAGGATTTGAAATTTGATTGCCTCCTCAGTCATTTAATTTTTAATTTTATTTTTTTTCTTCTGTTTTCACAGGACAAAAAATAAATAAAATAAAAATAGCAATTTAGTGCCGCATCGACCGGGAGTGAGCGCTGCTACGCCGAACAACAATTGCGACAATCATCACAACTATAAATCTTGTTTTCCTTCCCATTAAAAAAAAATTTCTCCACACCGCCCAAATCCACTAAATTCAATGATGGATTTAATGTCAATTAATAAGAATTTAGAAAAGGTGGCCACACATTCGATCAATCAACGTGTCACAAGGAAACTTATAATAATTAATTCAAACACGTATTTTTTTATTCATTCAATTACATTGTCATATAGATACACATAGTGCCAAAAGCTTAATTCAACAACCAATTTTAGTTAAAACTTTCCAAAAATCCAAAATTTAAAATTTAATGATAAAATTCACATTCCAAAAATTAAAAAATCCAAAGCATAAATTTTAACCCTAAAATTCTTTCTTTAATCTCAATTGTTTAACATGGAGTTGGATCTGATACCACTTGTTAAAACTTTATGAAACTTTAAACTATATAAGACTAGAAAACCTAATTGTTTAATTGCCAAAATTCTCCATGTCAAATTATTAAACATACATTAATTCTTTGAAAATAATTTCTTATTACTGAATCTTAATTCTGAACCTTGAATCTTGATTGTTGGCTCTTTTGGTTCTTGTTCTTGATTTTTGCTTCTTACTCCATAATCTTGATTGTTTTATTCTTCAATTTAATTTCTCAAATCTTTTTTCTTGATTTTTGATTTTAATTCTTGATTGTGAGTTTTTTTATTTCCTCTTCAATACACATTCTCTATTAGTGTTGATGTGATGACACAAAGAATGAGATGTTGCATATGAATTGGGGACCATAACTCTCTATATAGTTTTCATATATATATTTGGCACATCGTCAAATACAACCCTAATGGATTCGGTCTCTACACATATAATCCGACCCACACTTTATTTAGATTTCCTAAGTCCAATAATTTAATTCTTTATTAAATCACTTTAATTGAGCTCAACATTAAGGTAACTTTATATACAATTAATTGCATATGTAGGCACACAATGACAAATTAATAAACCTACAGTATATACATTAACGTTAATTTCCCATGAGACACTACATATTGCATATCATTTGATGCAGCCTCCTGTGTGTACGAGCAGAACCAACAAAAACTACAGTGTTAGCGCTTCGCCTATATCTTGATCTTCTATCGGTATCATCTATTGTCAATCAATTCATTTCATCATTGCTATAAACGACTAGCCAATCTTGAGTTATGGGTCCATACTTGATTAGTGCAATTTTTACACTTTTCGATTGTGAAAAGTTTGAAATTGACCATAAAATTGAAATTCATTCCACCACAATTAATGATTTGGCTTGATACTAGCTTTGTCAGTTACAAGTTATTAAAATAGAATATTTGAATAGAAGTATTTTCAGCGTTATTTATTCCATTTTATAGTAATATTAGATTATATACCATTCATTAGTATAGCATGTGATGTTACCAAAAATTGTCATCTATTAATTCTCAATCTTGAGGATTGAAGATGATCACGAACCAAATCTCCAGCACTTAAAACAAAGGCATCGATGTGTGTCATCATCGCCTCTCCCTTACTCAAATTAGGGAAAAGAGGAAACATAAGGGTAAGATTATAAATTGAATGTAAAAACATAGCTTGAACAATGAATTATGACCTGTATTTATGGAGGTAAGTAGCACACTATTTATAAGATTAGGATACTTGAAGCATTATCTATTTAAGAGATGTAAAAGACTTGAATATTTCAATATGAGGAGTTGTGAGCTAGTTAGGATTAAATCTTATTGGAGTTGGATAAGTGCGAAGATGGAAGTAGGGTCCTACTAGGGTATGTCTTTTGAAATAGAGAAAGGGTTAAAGGTAAAAACCTGAAATAATGTGGAATCATCACGTACGACATTTAAGCCTGACAAAGGAACTCGAGGACACCTTGAACAAACTCTCAAGATGACTGAAAACAACCTTGGGCATTGTTGTTCGGGGTTGATAAAAAAATGACCATATTATCGGCCCATATTCATCCATGTTCTGAACTTGAAGATGTTGCTTAGAATGCTCGTGGCTCGAAGATGAGATACAGATTGCTCGAGTTGAGTGTTGATAGTTTTAGGTAGAGTGAAGGAAGTGTTGATAGGCCCCCGAGCACATAGATCTAGGAAAGAAAGCTTCGGGCTTATAAGATCAATCATTTCACTTGATGATTTTTAGGATTAATTTTTGCTTGAAAGTATGAAATATTTGTAAGGATGCTTGCATAAGACAAGGCAATGAGATGCTTGTTCGTGGGCAAGGCTTTGAGTGCTTGCTCGTGGTAAGGCATTGAGTTGCTTGTTCATGGGCAAGGCTTTGAGTGCTTGCAAAGCGCTGAAACTAGAAATAGGGACGAAGCTCCAAACTATTGTATGTACTACCAATCCCATGGCCATCGAATGGAGAACTGTTGGGACATCACAAGACACTCCCAGAGCCAGAATCAAGGGAGGGGAAGACGTCTTCAAAGAAATGCTCCCTACAGGCCAAATTAGCAATTCAGGACTAACGAACAGCGTCGGCTAAATCGCAGTGACCCTCCAATAGGGAGGGAAAAGGACACTGAAAGGCCTAGAGAGGGTCAAAGGAAAAGATGGAGTCCTCCACCTAACAATGAGCAGGAGCCCATCAGAGAATTTGATACAATCATAGGAGGCCTACATGTTGGGGAGAATCCAGAAATTCACAAAAGAACTATGCAAGAGAAGCAAGTGACCCTCCCATGATAAGCTACAAAGTTAATCACTCCTCAACTAGGAAAAAAATTCCACCAATTACATTCACCCAGGAGGATACGGTGGGTGTGCATTATCCATATTGTGATGCCCTGGTGGTAAGGGTCATCGTGGCCCGCAACGGCCTCAAAACAATATTAGTGGATAATGGGAGTTCGGCAACATTATCTTCGGAACCACCTTCAATAAAATGACAGTTGACCATGAACTAACTCCAATGAGTTCCCCCTTATATGAGTGTACAGGAGATAGCATCATCCCAAGATGCAAAATTACTCTAGCAATAGAGATGGGAACCGAACCTCTGGTTGCTCGTCATTTCATAGAGTTCCTGGTAGTTGATAATTGATCCGCCTACCATGGAGTACTTGGGAGACCCGCTCTGAAGAAGTTATGGGCAGTCATCTCCATTCATCACTTATGCATGAAGTTCCCTACTGAAAATGGTATTGCTATAGTCCGAGGTGACCTACGAGGAGCTAGAGAATGCTACTCAAATTCCCTAATAAAGGTAGAACCAAAAACTGTTAATACCATTATTACCGATGCTATTATGACCGACTTCCCTGAACAAGGGAAAGCTGTCGCCATGGTCAAGGCCCCTGAAGAAGGGACGTCTGCTAAAGTATCAGAGAGCCTAGAGGAATTAGACCCCCAGCATTATTGATTGTGAGCCTCAAATAGCACCTGTGGAAGAACTAGAGACCTTCCCAGCAGACCCTATGGATCCCTCAAAATGCCTGCAGTTAGGAAGTAACTTACCACTAGAAAGGAATGAGGAGTTGAAAAATTTCTTACTTAAAAATCTTGATGTCTTTGCTTGGAAGCACGGTGACATGGAGGCATCTACCCCAATGTTAGTTTCCACCACTTAAACATAGACTTAAGAGCCACGACACATAGGAAAAAAAAGAGAGCCATCAACCCAGACAGATATGAGGCCCTAAAAGACGAGGTTAGAAAGTTTAATGATAATGGGTTTATAAGGGAATATGTCTACTCGAAGTGGGTCTCCAACCTAGTTTTGATAAAAAAAAAAAAAAAGCCCAATGGAAAGTGGAGGGTCTGCATAGACTTTTCAAATTTAAACCAAGCTTGCCCCAAGGACAGCTTCCCACTTCTCAGAATAGATCAGCTGGTAGATTCTACTGCTGGGCATGAGCTACTTAACTTCATGGATGCCTACTCGGGATACAACCAAATTCCCATGTTCCCAGCGGACGAGGAGCATACCTCCTTTATCATAGATAAATGACTCTATTGTTACAAGGCTATGCCTTTCGGGTTGAAAAACGTTGGAGCAACCTACCAAAGACTCGTCAACAAGATATTTTCCAATCTTATTGGAAGAACTATGAAAGTTTACGTAGATAACATGTTGATAAAAAGTTTGAAAGTGAGCGATCATGTGCCCACTTGGATGAAACCTTCCAAATTCAGTGAAAACATCGGATGAAACTCAATTCCTTGAAATGTGCCTTTGGAGTATCATCGGGAAAGTTCTAAGGTTACATAGTTAACCAAAGAGGCATCAGAGCAAACCTAAAAAAAGTTAAGGCTTTGATTGAAATGAGGTCGCCCCAAAAACCAAAAGAGGTGCATAGCCTCACTGGACGAATGGCAGCCTTAAACCGATTCATTTCCAAAGCAAAAGACAAATGCTTACCATTTTTCAAAATTCTCAAAGGAGGAAAAAAGTTCCAATGGACAGAGGAACGTGAAATGGCCTTGCAAGAGCTGAAGAAGCACGTGGGTCAGGTGCCTCTTCTTTCCAAGCCAAAGGTTCATGAAGTACTGCACCTGTACTTGGCAGTAACTGCTGAGGCACTCAGCTCGGTTCTAATAAGAGAAGAGAATGGCCATCAATTACCAGTTTATTATGTTAGTAAAGCACTCCTAGCAGCGGAGACGATGTATCCAAACTTGAAAAATTGGCATTATCCTTGATAACAACATCCAGAAAGTTGAGGCCATATTTCCAAGTTCGCAGCATTCATGTGTTGACAAATTACCCCCTCAAGCAAGTGCTTCAGAAGCCAGATGCTTCAGGAAGGTTACTTAAATGGGTTTTGGAACTTAGTGAGTTCGTCATCACTTTTAAACCCAGGGCAGCTATCAAGGGCAAGCCCTAGCAGATTTTGTGACTGAGTTTACCCCTGTTCCAAATGTAGAAGAGGAGATGGAACCCAACCCCCAAACATAGAACCTCTCAGTTGATGGATCCTCTGGAGACTCAGGGTCGGGGGCCAGGATTGTCCTGATCAGCCCAGAGGGACACAAACTTTCTTATGATGTAAGGCTCAACATCAAGGCCACAAACAATGCAACAGAATACGAAGCCCTTCTAGCTGGCCTAAGGTTTGCAAGAGAAATGCAGGTAAAGAGGCTCGTTGTCAATAGAGGCTTGTTGTCAATAGCGACTCATAGATGGTAGTTAGTCAAGTCCATGGGAATTTTTCAGCCAGAGACAAATCCATGGCACCATACTTGAAGTTGGTGATGAGCTTCATCCCTTCTTTCGAAAAGTTTGAACTAATACAGGTCCGTATTCCAAAAATATGCCCTGGCACAGTTAGCAATTGATGAGCTTCATCCCTTCTTTTGAGAAGTTTGAACTAATACATGTCCCACATTCCAGAAATGCTCATGCCGATGCACTAGCAAAGTTAGCAAGCAAAGACTTCGAACTGGACGCTTGGGTACCTGTTGAGCATCTCTCTAGTCCCTCGATTGATGCAAGTGGGATGATGATACAGGTTGAGGATATCCCATTTTGAGTGAAGCCTATCATACCTTACCTCAAGGATCAGACTCTTTCCTTGGAAATAAGAGGCTCAGAAACTCAGAAGAAGGGCCACACACTTCGTCTTCCAAGATGAGGTACTATATAAACGTGAGTTTTCATTGCCCTTACTACGATGCATCGGAGGAGAGAAAACGGACTGTGTGCTCAGGGAAATCCACGAGGGAGTTTGTGGCAATCATTCGTGAGGTTGGTCTCTAGCTCGAAAAGCGCTTAAACAAGGATACTATTGGCCCACCTTGAAAATGATGCGCAATAATTCGCTTGGAGATGAGACAAGTGCCAACATTTTGCCACTAAACAAAGGCAACCTTTACAAGAGTTAAGTGCAGTGTCTAGCCTATGGCCGTTTGCAATATGGGGAATCGATCTAATCGGCCCACTCGACAAATGGAGAGGAAATGCTAGCTTCACAATTTTCACCAAGATAACAGAGTCTAACACTTCCAAGTTTCTATAGAAGAACATCATTTGTAGGTTCGGGATTCCTCATTCAATCATATCGGATAATGGCAGACAGCTCAATAATAAGAAGGTCAGAAACATGTGTGATGAGTTGGGAATCAGGAAACACTTTTCCTCTCCTAATCACCCCAGGCCAATGGGCAGGTTAACGCTATCAAGAAAACTATTAAATATACATAAAAAGGAAATTGGATGTTTCTAAGGGAGCTTGGGTTGATGAACTACCTCAAGTGCTTTGGGCTATCAGAACCACGAGTAGAACCGCAGGGAAAACCCCATTCTCTATGGCTTACGGAGTAGAGGCAATGAGCCCTGTAGAAGTAGGCATGTCGTCTCCTCGACGAGTGCATTTTAATGAAATAGCCTATGACGAAATGAGAAGATGTGAGCTTGACCTCCCAGAGGAGAAGAGAGACAGTTTGCAAGAAAGGTTCGTTTTATATCAAAGAAAAATGATCAGATACTATAACTCAAGGGTGAAGAAGAGGTCATTTCGTGTAAATGAGTTAGTACTTCGAAGAGTGTTCTTGTCCTCTAAAGAGCATGGCTACCTTAGGCCAAATTGGGAAGGTCCATATCGCATATGTGAAGAAGTTCGACTTGGGACTTATAAAATAAAAAACATGGATGGAAGGGCACAGCCTCACTCATGGAATGTAGAACACTTGCGCAAATATTATCAATGATGAAAAGCACCTTAT
>CAIGRP010071164.1:0-20011 GCA_903798385.1 Fraxinus cuspidata | reverse complement strand
CGATTGAGGCGATTCAAATTACGTTGGAAAGATAACTCAATTCGAGATAGAAATAGAATTTTCCCAATTCGGGATAGAAATAGAATTCGGGATAACTCAATCTGATTGAGGCGATTAAAATAGAATCTTCTGATATCTACAACTTTGATAGAAATAGAATTTTCCTAATTCGGGTGTTTACTATGCCAAAAATGGGTCTCAATTTTTTACTAAAAATTTAGAATATAAGTTGTGTGATTGGAAATTGATTTTGACCATATTCCAGTCCTTTTTGAGCTCTAATTCCATCCAATTGACTCCTAGTAATCTTCAAAGTATCTTCTTATGTCCGAATCAACTATTGAATATTTTCAATTTGAGGACCTCAAACTTTAGATTTTGCCATTTTCAACAATTTTCGCTTCTTTCTTTCAATTCCTCGTTCAACCACTGATTTTACCTAAATGACATAAAATACAACAATTTAAAAAATATTTTCTCAAAAGATTTATCAAATATTGCTATTTTAGACTCCATATAAGTGTATAAAATACACTTATCAACTCACCTTGCATTGTTTCACTTTTTGCCAAGAGAGAAGCCAGAGTAAGCTATTTAGGTTCTTCAACATGTGGACTAACCATGAAAACTTCCTTGAGGTTGTACAAAATTGTTGGGAACAAGAGGTTAGGGAAAACGAAGCAATTCATGCTTTGTAAGAAGTTACAAAGGTTTAAGGGGGAGCTAAAGAAGTTTAATGAGAAGCATTTTTCACACATCTCCACTAGAGCCAAAACGGCTACTCCGACTTTGAAAGCAGCTCAATTGGAATTAAATGATGATCCTTTCATATTGAACTTCAAAGTAGGGTAGCACGTATGAGATATGAAGCCATGGATCTTTGTAAAGTGGAAATGAGTTTTTACTAAAGAATAGTGACAAATGCACAAAGTTCTTTCATTCGATGGTCAAGAGGGACACTAAAAAAAACTACATTGCAACCATTCTTAAAGGGAATGGAACATATACTTCTTCCTTTGAAGAAGTGGCCAATGAATTCATTCATTTTTACAGTCTACTGGGAAAAAATAGTTTGGGGCTCCCCGTTGAAATTGATATCTTGAAGAGTGAATCCGTGTTATCGGAAGAGCATGCTATGACACTAGTTCGGGACATTTCAGAGCAAGAGATCAAAGATGCACTATTTTGTATTAGGGATGATGATAAATTACCGGGCTCGGATGGATACAAATCTTGCTTCTTCGAAAAGTCTTGGGACATTGTTGGAGATATGGGAGCGGTTAAAGAATTCTTTAATTCTAGTTTTCTTCTTAAGCAAACAAATCATATGATCTAGTTCTGTGGGAGATTATAGACTGATTGCATGTTGTAATGTGCTCTACAAGGTTATCACCAAATCCTTGCTTCTAGATCGGAACCAATTCTTGGAACTATTATTGACCAAGCATAAGCTGCATTTGTGGATGGTAGGAGCATGACAAAAAATATACATATTTTTCAAGAGCTTTTGAGGCAATATAATCGTAAGAGAGTTGCTCCAAAATGTCTTCTTAAAATTGATCTTAGGAGGCATATGATTCTGTAAATTAGGACTTTCTTAAGAATGTACTTGAAGGGCTAGAATTCCCTACAAAATTCATTGGATGGGGGATGGAATGTATTACTACACCTTCTTATTCCATTGCACTAAATGGTAGCTTGCATTGATTCATTAAGCGAATGAAGGGGCTTGGTCAAAGGGATCCTTTATCTCCTTTTTTGTTTGTCTTATGCCTTGAATATTTTTCAAGATTTTTGAAGGAAGGATGCTACCGAAATAGTGAGTTCAACTTTCATCTTAAATGCGGCCCGTAAAGATTACACGCTTGGCATTTGCAGATGATTTGATACTTTTTGCTAGAAGAGATATTACTTCAGTGAGTATCTTGATGGTTTGGTTTATCAAAGTTTGAAGACACATTGGGATTAAGGATAAATACAAGCAAATCTAGCTTGTACATAGCTGGTATTCATGGGCAAAAATTAGAGGAAATTATTGGGTTAACCAATATTCCCGAGGGATATTTGTCGTTTCGCTACTTGGGTAGGGTATTCCTTTTGCTGCCAGAAAACTAAAAATCAACTCCTATGACTCATTCTTTGACAAATTTTCAGCTTACATTTATGCTTGGAAAAAGTCTTCACTTTCCTATGCGAGGAGGACGGAACTTGTGAGAGCTATTTTACAAGGCGTGGAATGTTTTGGTTGTCCATTTTTCCTATTCCAGTCACGGTTGCTTTGAGAATCATTAGTTTATGCTGGAGTTACCTTTTGGGGGTCCAAAAAATCGTTGGTTGCTTGAAATTATATTTGTCTACGAAAATGTGAGGGAGGACTTGGATTTAGACATATCAAATGTTGGAATGCATTGCTACTTACTAAAGCCCTTTGGAACATTCATGGGCAGAAGGATACTTTTTCGGTCAAATGGGTAAGCCATGTTTACCTAAGAAGGATGGATATATGGAACTACAAGGCTAAAAAAGATGATTCTCCACTTCTAAAGCTATTGGAAATTGGCAGCCTACTCATGGGGCCTGAACGCACTGCACAAGCAGCCGTGAACAGGCTGCTTTACTGGTAAGCTTCAGGAAAGTTTGTGTGGCAGCCGCTTATGATTTCTTCATACCGAAAGCTGTGAAAAAGGTTTGGGCTGCGGAGGTATGGAGGTCCCACATTACTCCTAAACATTCCTTCATTTTGTGATTGGATGCCCAACAACGTTGCTCAGTGCGTTGAAGTGGATTAAAAATGAGGCTCGATGGACATCTTGACAAAACAAAGCCAAGAAGATTGCACTTGCTAACATTGTGGCGAGTAATAGAAAGATTTTTAAATATCTCAAACCACACTTGGATAGCATTGTAAAACGGAACAAAGCACACATGTACAAAGTTATGTTTTCTTGTATCCGTATATTTTGAGTCTTTAACATTAAGTTCTTAGATCTTATCGAATGTACATCTTTTCATTTTATTTGCCCGAGTATGCCCGACGCACTTGCATACGTCACTTGATCTTTGTTTGCCCAAGTATGTCCGGTGTACTTGTATATGAGTTTTGATCTATATAATTTTACATTTATACATAAAAAAAATGCCTTGTCTGCAAAAGTTTAGATTTCTACACTTCAACCACCCTATAAAGAAATTGTTTGAGTAAAATGAAAAGGATTTGTTAAGTGTAAAATCCGACATATATAGGTAAAGCTAGTTTGGGTTTCATTATAAATTACTAAATTATAACAAGATAGAAATGAGTAGGTAGTGGTTGTGGATTCAACTGGATCCAAGATACTGGTCTAAAAGAGCTGTTGTTTTTTTGTAGATGGTTAAATCATTGGCATATAGAGATGGGTAACCACCCTTTACAAAACATCACCTCTTTGTTCGCCTCATTCTTGAGTTGGGATTTTACAAGAATGGGCTAGAGCACATCCAAGATTCTAAACTTCACTTATAAGTAAATAAGCGAGATTTGAAATAAATAAATCCGTGTAAGGCTCAGATCTGCAAATACAACAGGCAAATAGAGTTAGACACCGCCATGGCTGCAAAAGCCCAGTTGCATATGCAAGAGAGAGAAAGAACGCCGTCAATTTCCCTCCTCGCAATGCCATCAAGGTTTGCCCCGCCAAGATACGGGTCCGTTTCTCCCTGCCAGACCCAACTCAAAGAATAGAATCCTCACAGCCTACACTTAGTATGAGCTGCAGCAGCAATCCCAGAAAGGTTTATCAAACAAACAAGGGCTTAAATTTTGCGTAAACTTCGGTGACCATTAATAAAATTTTCACCGAATATATACACACACACACACGTACACACAGAAAGCTGAGGGTAAACTGGTGTGGTATAATCGGGCTGTTGGTTTTGGGGGATGGTGAAATCACGGGCAAATAGAGAGGGGTAACCACCCATAGAAATTCCCATCTCTCTGTTTTGCCTCCTTCATCAGTTGTGGATTTTGCAATGAAAACCTAATTGTTAAACCAGAGACCTAAATTTATAGCTACGGCAATTTGGACATCATGCATGGTGAGGTCAACAACGAGTTAATTGTTTCAATGCTCAATGAACTTTGGATAGCGTCATGTTTCACTCACTATATTTCAACTTGCACAACTTTATACAGTTGCACTCCGTTTCTCACCATGTTACTCCCATCACTAACAGCTGCACACGTGGAAGACGAAATTGACATGTGGCCATTAAATGCCACCATGTCATACTAAAAACACAAATTTGGTGCCAAGTTGGAATCGCTAAGGTACGGATAAATATATGAAACATGATTTCATTCCATTATATTTATGAAAAAAATATCTACCCTAAAATTGAAGAACCCTAACCCAACAAGATTTTCTACTCGACCCACGAACGTACCTCACCAACGCTACCTCCCAGGAGTCATAGTGTTTGATTATCAAAGATTTGCATGTGACAGGATCGCATGAAGGAAAGTGAGAATAATTTTTTCTCCAATTTGTGTTTCGATTTCTTTTTGTTTTTTATTGTTGAAAATGCAATGCCTTGGTTGGATTTGTGTGGACAATGTCGAATTTTAGGAGTATACAATTAGTTAAAAAAAAATCGGTAGAGAATGTTGGAATTCTGTGGAATCTCCTAAAAATTTTCACACATAGTATTAAAAAAATGGACGGCATGCTGCCCAGAATTTTTAACTAACAGTTTTGGTAGTTCAAGTTTTAAATTCCAATGCTAAACAAATATATTAATAACCATTGAGCAACAAGGTAATTATTAAAATTAATAGCTAAATAGAAGGTAAAAAAATAAGATGAAATTTGCTTTATTTTGAACAGACACCCCCATATGCGAAGGGTGGATTGCAGAACTGAGACATATGTGGTTGACTTGGAAGGAGAAACTTGCGCATGTAGGAGGTGGGACTTGGTAGGGTTCCTTGCAGTCATGCTGTTGCTGTTTTACGGGAGTGTAGAAATGAATTATGAGCCCGAGGACTGTGTGGACAATTGCTATACAGTTGTTACATATTTGATGTGCTACGATCAGATAATAAATTCGATAAATGGGGAAAAATTGTGGCCTCAGTTGGACACTCTTCCTATCATGCCACCTTCATGGTACGATCCACGACGGGGAAGAAAACAACAAAAATGGAGGAGGCAAGCGGAGGAAGATGTGATAGAACACTTACAGAAAAAATCTATTGTTAGGAGAAAATGAAGGGTGTCGATGACATGCCCAATATTTGGATTACATTGTCACAATAAAAGATTTCACAGCAGGCCAGATGCAGCTTCTCCAGTGAGTACTTATTTGAATTCTATTTAGTTGTTGTTTTTAATCTAATAATTGACAGAGTAATTAAATCTTATTTTGCAGAACTGGATTGGGGAACCTTTGGAGGCAATAGACTCTAGAAGGCCACTTGATATGGACAGCACGATACATGTTAAGTGCTTCCATTCTCAATTTATTGTACTTGTGTATAAATCTTTTTTTTTTTTTAAGATGAATAGAGAGGACGAACACACACGTACAAATGCTTAAAGTTGTAGAACAACAAGGGCAGACTGGAATAGAGGTAGACAGATATCTTGAAGGCAAAATCAATTGAGAACATACATCTAACATGCAAACTCTATTTTTTGTTTTTGCTGATTTAACTTGTATGTGTGATGGATACGAACTTTAGTTGATGGATGGTGCTTCAGAAACTGGTTTATATAGGCTGTACAATGCAACTGAATCCAACATTCAGCCTGTTTTTTTTTTTGTTTTTGATGATATTACTTGCACATATATGTAACTAAACGTGATGGAGGCAGTTTTTGGTTGGTTGATGGATGGTGCCTCAGAAATTTATATGTAACTAAATGCGATGGAGACTGTTTTTATATCAGTTGATTCTTTTAATAATGTTTAAGTTGCTGGTTGTTGTTTATATTAGCATCTTTAGTTTGATGGGTTTTGGGAGAAGTGTAAGTTGCTGGATTTTGTTTTATCAGTCTCCAAAATGTAAAGAAGATACGTGACAACTGATTGAAAATCATGTGACATTAATTACGTGATTCATTTTGAAACCATCAGACAACATTATACCAACAACATTTAGTACAAACATCTGATATTACAACTAAAATGGTAGCATGAAGAACACACATAACCATTCAACTTGAAGTATACTACATATTTCATGACCATGAAATAAAAAACTAGTGATTCTCGTCAAGTACGTAGATAGAATAGATTCATGATTCTCTTCACTTTTGTTTTACATTCTCTCTGATATCTCTTTTTCCCTTTCGCATGGTTATGTTGAGGGTTATCTTGATGCCCTTTTGTTCGATAATTCCATAGCAATGTTCCAACATACTCGATGGCTCGCCAGTTGGAGGTGTCGAATTTATTTTCTCAAACAAATGCATCTTGATCTGCGTTCATCTTTCATATCACTGTACTGACCTTCATTTTGTATTGATATCCAGTGCCAGGCGAAACCTACTCCACGTGAAAAACCTAAAGAACAATATGGGACATAGTTGCTTTTTGGGGCAATCCCACAGTTGGTGGCCTGAATGTCTACAGCTGTAGCAAATTCCCTTGTTCTTTCCTATACGAAAAAAATGTCGTAAATAGAGAATCTAATAATGTGCACATGCCTAAATCTTAAAGCACAATTTTGACATCGTTACATATGATAAATGGAGAATCTAATAATAATATGCAAATGTATCTTTCAGCTTTATAATGTCTCATTACAAGCACTTGGATAAGGTCTGGAAGATAAAAAAATGTCCCATTACAGCTTCCACGGTCACTGGACAAATCTTATGGAAACTAAATGCACTATTACAATACTGAAAGGTATAAAAAAAAATGAGCACCTCACAATGTGTCTGCATAAACCAACAACTACAACAATTTGTTTTTCCACAAACAGTATAGAAACCATCTTTTTAAAGCCATGTGCATAACAATACACAGCATCTCTCACAATGTATCTCAAAGTGAACTACATATATTTTTTTCATGACAGTATAGAGAATCATATGCAAAACTTTTTACTCCAAAAAATTTGGTGAACCTTTTTTCCCCAGTAGACTTCGTGTTTAAATCTCCACAACCCAAGAACTTAATTAATATATGTAAAGGGGTCTCATTTTCACATTTAGATAGACAATGAGCCAGTGTTGTGCTATAGTTAGGAAAAAATTCGAATTACCTCTATATCGTGTATCCATGTCAATGGTTTCAGCACACCCTTCGCAAATCCAAGGTTCGTGGTGACGGTTTGGCCTTCAAAATTGATGGATTCTTGATTTGGGGATTAGAGTTGTCTGCAAATTTGAATTTGGGATTTAGATTCGAAGAGATGGTTTGGGGTTAGGGTTAACGACTTGGGAGATTGAAGGAATAAATGGGATGGAAGAGATGAATCTACGGTTACAATTTTTTCATATTTGGTGAGAATTACACTACATGATGTGGAATTTAACAGCCACGTGTCAATTCTGTCCTCCACATGTGCAGCTGTTAGTGACGGGAGGAACATGGTGAGCAGTGGAGTGCAACGGTGCGAAGTTTAGTGAGTGATATGGTGCAAGTTAAAGTACATTGAGTAAAACGTGACACTACTTAAAGTTCGGTGAGCGTTGAAACAATTAACTCGGTCAACAACTGCTATCTTGCTAAGATTACCAATGGAGACATATAGTTCATAATTTAGTTTTGACTCATCATTATTTCAAACAATTATCCTAAATGTATATCTTGTCATTTTTTTACGTTGTGTCGCGTGTCGACATATGATTGTACAATTTTTAAACAAACATACTTTTCTATTCAACACTTTTTTGAATTTGTACACAATGTACGCTACGATTTAACTGATGAAAGTTATACTTAGCATAATTCTCTTTTAAAACTCTTTTGTTTTAGTACTCATTTTTTATCATACATTTTCACAATAAAATATTATTCGTATAAATACCAAATTTATACCTTACATTTTAATCGCATGTTCTCCAAAAATTTACAATTTAATAACTCATTCTACACAAAAATAGCCATCAAGCTGGGGCTTAAGAGAGTTTAGGGTAGATTGATCCAAGAAAAAGGTTTAAGAATTGAAAAAAAAAAAAATTATGCCTCAATTTGGTTCAAATTTTTAATTAATTTATAAATTTAGCCAAATATATAAACCTGTTCATAACTATTCATTTTACAATTTTGCTATGTGTACAAGCAGATTAAATCATTATTGTAAAGATTAAATCAAATTTTGCTATTTTACAATAATTCTTCATTTTAGCTATATAGTTCTTAGAATACTATACAGTTCTTATTTATAAATCATTATTGTAAAAATGAATACAATGAAAAATAAGAGGAAGAGATGAATATAGTACCAGTTGAGGAGAGATCAAGGACGACCATATTGATATTTTGTTATCCTAGTAAATTTTAATTTAAATCAAAGTCAAGAATTAATTGTAACTACATATTTTATAAAACCCACAACATTTTAATCAAATATTTAATTAAATTTTATTAAAAAATTATTAAGAATATGATTCTAATCCCCACCAAACAGTGGCATAATATAAGTTGAATTATAAACTAGTACGCAACGATATAATCAATTGTAGATATAGATGGATACGACATTCATCAACCATATAACATCAGTCAATTAGTATAATTTTCTTCCAACAGATAACAAGGAAAACTACAGTCAAATTTTCATTTTATTAACGGTGGTTACATTCCAATCACAATTTTTGTTTGTTATACCACTTTATAAACACACCACTAATTAAAACATATTCATTATAATTACACCACAATTATTTTACAAATAAAATCTTATCTCAAATTTTTCAAAAAAATAATAAGAAAATAATTCACACCATCGTGCACCACAATTAAAAGCTATGTCACTCTATTTTTATCTCTTCTACCAGGCTGCAGAATTAAAATAAATTACACCGCCGTGCAAGGCTCAAAGGCTGCTTCAATACCCTAAAATACATATTACATTTCAGGAAAAAGGTGGATATTCTTTGTGCATTCAATTCAAAGAGGTTGAGGAGGCTCTTTGAATCCTAGTATGTTCCAGTTTTCAACTTCAGATGTTGCCTTTTATAATGAAATTCAAAGAATTTTTTTAAAGTGTTCAAATCTACTCTAAAAATCACTCCTTGTTCCATTTCAATCATGTGTAGTATACATTAATCCATGAACCAAAAAATGCCAATGGGTATGTAAATGAATCAAAAAATATAATTTGGGAATTAAGAACAAGGTCTCTTTGTATATTACATCACCTCCTTGCCCATTTGTTGAAGCACTGAACTTTGCACAACCTCCCCTGTCGACTTAACCAGATATGTGACCTGTCACAGAAAAGCAATTTATCTTTCACTATTGGAATTTACGGGTAATTTAATGATTAATTTATGTGAATTGGAATAAGTTTCCAATAGGTTCAACGATTGAGTGCTACTTTTCAAGTGCAATGTGTACATAATGAAGAGTCTTGACCTTTGGATATGGTATGATATGGACACAAGTTCATCTCCCAATCTAAAATTGTATGATCTAATGGTCAAAATAAATTTGTGCCAGAAGATACAATCATTCAAAATAATCAATAAATAGGACCCTTTTAATTCCCTTTTCCATCAATTCCAAAACAATTAATTCCTATATTTATTCTCGCAAAATTCTGTCAAAATAATTTTAAATTTTTTTCTAGCTTAATGTTCGATATCATCCAATGTAGAAGAGTAAGTTCAAGCTTCGGTTCACCCGCAAAATAAATAGTGTACTATATTAAATTTAGAAAAAGCATATATCTTGTCTTGGGAGGCAAAAGTCCGTTTAATCCTATTAGCACCAAAGATTTACATTCAGCATATTTCACTTCTCCTAATTTCTGTAATTCTATAAGTCTTTTTGTGCTCATTTTTATGCACATATCAGGCTTCGGTAAGTCTAGACTTCATCCTGTAATTTGCATATTAATTAGAACAAATAAAATATAATTTATGCACCAAAGTTTACCAAGAGTTGCTAAAATGCTTTAATATTTCACATGCCAAATAGGATATACACATACACACGACTTTGATAGAGAATCGTTCAAACATGCACATCTGTTGAAAGACAAGATTAATTAGTGTGGTAGTTGACGCTCACAATTTCCAGTGGACTAACCCAATGAAGAAGGAATTCATTTACCATTTCCCTGAAAAAAAAATAAAAAAAAACATGGAGAAAAAGTAAATATCACCAAATCAGCTGTGCATGTATCCCAAGAGAGATGAATTTAAGAATGCTAGCACTCACTTGCTGTAGACTAAATTTTGATTAACAGCAGTAAGATAACTGCGATTATCCATTGGATCTGCATTACTCAACCGCATGGTACCTCCTTGAACATTGTGAGTATCAGCCCGCCAGCTCCAATATGCATTCTTTTTAGAAAAACGCCAAGGTGAAGGTGACATGAGCGAATCTTATAATGTAATCGTATTCACTTTTAGTTTTAAGAATTTCTAAGTTGGGAAAAGGAGAATGGAAACAATGAGGGTTTCTGAAACGGTCATGTACAACAGGAACATGTGCAAAATATAAACTCAAATGATTTGTTTGGGAGGAAATAAAAACTTAAAGAGGATGAATACCTATTACTTACCACTTCATAGTTAAGAAATATACTATATAATTGTTCAAAAATTGGTTCCATTTTCTGTACATTGTCTTCAGAGGTCACCAACTGGTGGAATCCAAAAACAATTTTCCTGCATCGTTTGAGGAAAAGGAGAAATAAATAATTAAGGTAACAAGTGCTTAATAAATGAGAAACACGAAGCTCTAGTTGGGAAGGTTTACCAGTCACTACTGCTTTCTTTGAGGGTTGTCATTAACCACTGAAGCTGATCATTTTCAGCGACACTTGAAGAATCCTAAATATTATCCAGTCATTACAGTCTTAAGAAAACTATAATACCATAAAACAGAATATAAGAATCTCCAAATTAGTTTCTTGAATAGCACATCCCTTCTTTGGCAAGAACAAGAGAATTGGTAATGAAATAACAACTCAAATTTGCTTTCTTATAATTGACAATTGGTTTATCTAACTTAATTTCAGAAATGAATTTTCACATATTATAACAGATTTTAATTTCTACAGACTTTGCATCCCTGTCACTCCCCATCTACCTACTATCATCTTCTAATAGATCTCATTATATGTTAAATCTGTTTATTTTCTAAAAAATGATTGAGTACAATATTGAATTCTCTAATGAGAATTCTCCATGTCTACTGTTCAATTCATTTTGTTTCTTTTTTTCTCTTGATTATTTACTGATGAAGAATTAATCTCACGATGTGGTGAAATTAATATGAATTGGTCAATATATGATTAGGTATTGTTTGTTTCCTTCACAAAGCATGCTTTTAACTTCACAACAACAATTATTTCTTACAACCATATATAAGTAGATACGAAGTGCCATAATTACTTAGATGCCTAGTCAAGTTGTACCTCCTTTTTTTCTTCCCCACATCTGGGGATTTTACCTTTACAACAGATTGGGAATTTCTCAAATGAGTGAGTGAAATAAAATACATAGAGTAATAAGTACATTTAGAAAGAGAGGTAATGCATGTTGATGACTTAATGAAAGTTGGCATCAACACGTTGTGATCAGAAGAATAACTTCCACAAGGAAGAAGGAATCAAAAGTCTATTGGCAGAAGATATAACATAAAGAAGACATTTAGTAAAATGGAATTCACACCTGGAGTAGCCCAGTATCCATGGCTATAATATCTAGTGTTTGTCCATAAGGAATTTCAATCTCCTTGTGGAAATAATTTGCCCCTTCTCCTTTCAATGCTCTCGTAGTGTACCTAGACATTGGGATAAACGAAAAGAAATTGGAAATTTTGATTTTAAATTATAACAAAAAATCAGCACCTACTATTAGTGTGCACAAACTGAAATTTAAAACTATTCAAAGGGGAAGAGTACCATGGTATTTTCTGCAACTCAGGGTATCGCGTAGCCTGTTACAGAAAGATGATTTAGTTTGACAAAAGTCGTTGTTCTATGAAAACTAGCTTTAGTTAAGTTAAAAATTAATTTTAGTTTTCTTCAATGAGTTCTAGTTTTCAATAGGAGAATGCAAGAGCTCTTAAGTTTGGAAAACGAGCTAGGAAGACAAGGAAAATAACAGTTTCAGTAGTGAATATTGGTCTACTTTTTATCTTTAAAGCTAGTAAAATCAGTCAACATCCAGAGTTTTCAAAAATTTATAAATTGTTTAACTGATAATAACCATTTCCCAAACAGCAAAAGAAGAAAATGGAAACCAATTTCGACCCAAAATTCCTAGGTTTTTAGAGTACGCATATACAGGAATTTCATAACTCTTGTAACCTTTTGAAATAATACTTTCCTGAAGAATAACTAAATCCTAGTCAAGGAAGCGTTCACACATTTCAACTAGACAAATGAATGCATGAAAATGTCCAATCAAGACAACTTTCAAAACTTTAGACTTAAATAAAATCTATGTAAATGAATCAGTAAAATGACATTTGCCAGACAAAACCAGCATACAGATCTTACATTCTGCTGGAGTGGATCGGATTCCCCAAGTTCACAAACGTTGACTATAAACCGAGCCTTGTAGGATGTCACTACCTTCTCCACCTTCATTAACATCAAGTTACAGTCAAAGGGGTCTCAAGAAAATTTATCAAAATTGACTCCAAACCAACAATTACAATATAATTAATGCTAAAATAAAAATTTCAGGGACCAAATAATACCAAATCAAATATATCTGGATCAGTTGACATAGCTTGAACATACAAACTAAATTCTATAGAAATCAAGAAAATGCAATTTAATTGACTGAAAATATAATAATTAAACACTTTCGATAAGTATCAGCAGTAAATTAAATATTTGCCAATAATAATCAAGATTCTTATCAGCATCCGTGAAAATTGCGTTCATTTATCAATTAAGTTCGTTTTTAGCTTAACAAAATCCTTTAAAATTGCACAAGCAATCAAAAGGGAAAACTCAACAGATCCACAAAAGAAAACCAGAAATTTTCAACAGGACAACAATCATAGGTCCACACCCAATAGCAGAAGAAACAATCAAGAAAATTCCCCATTTTGAACCCGTCAATGAGATTACAAATCTCACCTGTTTAAGTAATAGGGTTTGTTCTTCAAGTGGCCTAGATCCTCCAGCAACACTAATGAAGTACATATCAGTGTTTCTGCCTCCATTTTTGCTGTTCCCATAAATATGCTTCTGGGGCTGACCTATATTAAGAGCAATGTAAAGTGCAATGCAGAGAGTTAGCTGTGTAAAGGCAGTACAAAGCCATGATTTTTCATTCATTTCAACCCCCTTTTTTGATGGATGGGGATTAGCCTTTGTTTGCTTGCTGCAGATTTTTTTAACAAAAGAATCGATTCTTTGTCGAGAATGAGGGAGTGTGGGGACCACTAAGCTCCCTACTCATCACTTAATTGTAGTGTAAAGATTTAATTACCCTCGAGTATGATCATCTGAAATAGTGAAAATAAAGAATTTATTGCATACAATCACTATTTCAAAATTTATTTTCTATTAAAAAAACCTTATTTTAATGGTTAAATAGTCTTACTCGTTGAAAATGCCATAATCCGAATGTGTGGTTAATGACGTCAACGATTCGAGCCGAAACTTGAAACTTGGACTCGACTCGAATAAAAATGAATCGAATTTTTTTGACTCAACTAAAAAATCTATACTCGACCCGAACTTTTGGCTCGTGTCCTAGCGAGCAAAGCCGGGCTTAGCCGAGCCGGCTTGCTATTTTATTTTTTTAAAATTCATGACAAATTTAAATTTTTTTTAAAGAATTTAAATTTATACAATTTATACGAATTATAAATTAAATAAAAATTGCATCATTCCTCTTTTTTTTGGGGGTTTGGAACCAGCTACGATCAATGTAGGTAAAGTTAAAATTGTACACTAATAAAATATTTTATGTACAATTTTTTTGAAACAAATAAATTTAAAAATTGCGTATTTTTTTTAAAATTAGTCAATTTAAAAACTTGAAAAATTTTATCACTGGATCTGTTGCAACTCTTCGACTATTATACTATTAACTTATTCTTGAATACGTATTTTCGCACATTCTCAATCATTCAAGCAAATTAAAGCCTCCAATATATTTTCTTTTAGTTTTGATCATTCGTTTGATAAAATTCGACCACCTAAACTAAACGCAGCATCCGGTTTTACCGAGACACACGTGCAATTTTTTTTATACAATTGGATATTGCATTTCGTTACACCTCCATCATGATAGAAGACTAAAATCATGTAATTCTTTTGGTTGAAACACACTACGAATATCCACGCACATATAACTAGCTAACTTAGAGGAAATTTCAAGATTTGTACCACTGATATTTATCGCTCTAAATATTGATGAACTAGAATTAAATAATAGAACACTTGTATTGGTGTCCAAATAATTCCATATTTCATCTAAATTTGTTGAAATATTTTTTTAAAAAGAACTTTGGGAAATAGAATTGTTGTGACCTCCCTTTTTATTATAATAGTTATACATTTCACATAACATAGATTCTATATGCACATGTCATAATTCCACATTCATGAAATTTGAAATCCCATTTATAATAGTTTTTGTGCTAGTTAAATTAAGTTGATGGTCCATTACCGAAACTAAAAGAAATAAAGAGGGCAACTCTCGAAATTTTAACTCCATAAAATAAAATATATCAACAAAAATTGACAAATTCCTATATTTATGAATTGTTTGTGAAATATAGAAAAAGTGTTGTAAAACAAGTGAAGACATAGGATAATAAACACAGTTACATTCTTTTGTGATATCGAAAAAAAAGTTTTAAGAATTTCTTCACATAAAATGCAAGAGACCATATCCAATTTTCAAAATTATGTTTGTCCATATGTATGACTATCATTATAATATAGTGAAATAACTTCATCATAATTTTCACATGATTATAACATAAAATATGTAGAGTTCCATCTAAGTATTACATAAGTGGCAAATGATTTCTCTTGTAAGTCATACTCTATACACAAAATGTTAAATGCTTGTTTTCTTCTTGGTGACAATAATAAAATTTATTACTTGTCTAATTTTATTTAAAAGGCAATGTTATATGTTATAATCCACCTTTTACGATCAAATTGATAATGTGACATACACAACGTTAATGAAAAAAACTTCCAAATGTAGGGCTAAGATCATTAATATTTTTTTTCAATAACAACTTTGTTCACATTAGCATTATCAAAAGTAAAACTTCAAACCATTTCTTGCATACCATATTCTTGTATAATATATTTTAAAACCATGTAAATGTTAGTGGAATTATGAGGATATTATACACATCTGAATGCAATAATCTTTTTATGCATAATCCATAGGTGATCAATGTCGAAATTTTAACTCCATAAAATAAAATATATCAACAAAAATTGACAAATTCCTATATTTATGTATTGTTTGCGAAATATAGAAAAAGTGTTGTAAAACAAGTGAAGACATAGGATAATAAACACAGTTACATTCCTTTGTGATATCGAAAAAAAAGTTTTAAGAATTTCTTCACATAAAATGCAAGAGAACATATCCAATTTTCAAAATTATGTTTGTCCATGTGTATGACTATCACTATAATATAGTGAAATAATTTCATCATAATTTTCACATGATTATAAAATAAAATATGTAGAGTTCCATCTAAGTATTACATAAGTGGCAAATGATTTCTCTTGTAAGTCATACTCTATACACAAACTGTTAAATGCTTGTTTTCTTTTTGGTGACAATAATAAAATTTATTACTTGTCTAATTTTATTTAAAAGGCAATGTTATATGTTATAATCCACCTTTTACGATCAAATTGATAATGTGACATACACAACGTTAATGAAAAAAAACTTCCAAATGTAGGGCTAAGATCATTAATAATTTTTTTCAATAACAACTTTGTTCACATTAGCATTATCAAAAGTAAAATTTCAAACAATTTCTTACATATCATATTCTTCCATAATATTTTTTAAAATCATGTAGTAGCATTATGAGAATATTCTATATATCTGAATGAAATAATCCTTTTATGTAGAACCCACAGGTGATCAATGTAATGAGTCGTAGCAACAACATTATTTTTTTTTATTACCACTGGTCCATAAATTTGAGGTAAACGATATAATACTATTAAAAGTTTTTAGACTTTTAATAGCGGTTTGTTTTCTTTTGTTATACAAATTTATATTAATTGAACGAAAGTATTTCTACAATAATAAGTATACCTGGGTTAGAGATAATTTTCCACAAGTCAGGTAAAGTGTATTGAGTCTTTCACCGTAAGCAACATCTCTGTTGCAGCCACGTATGCAATAATTCCTTTACGAAATCTTTCATGTGAACATACAAACGTGGAAATAGTAGAACTAGAACCGTTAAACACTAGTTTGGTTTGTTTTGAGTTGAGACCGACTGGTTTTACTTTGCACCTATTCAAATGAGTTGTACTTAAACCGAGCTTACAACTAAATTCTTTGCCATATTAATTGCAACATGCTTTCCAAATATCAACTCCATTTTGAATACAAATTTTTTACGTATCATATGTTGCCAACAATTCGATGATTTTTTTCGATCTTTTAGTCTCGAGTACTTCTTCCTTTTTTATTTCCTCCAAATCAATTGGAACATTTTGGGATGCATCGTAATCAGATGGAGTACTTGAATTACCTTTAAATTGATTAATCTCATCACTAGTTAATTTCATATATAGCTATTATAGCAAAAAATATTGAATATTAGAGTAAAAGAAATTGAATATTAGAGCAAATGAATTGAAGATTGAAGTTAAAACTAGAATACTGTAAGTAACTAATTGAGGTAAATTGATATAAAACTCAAAATTTTACTGCATATTTATAGCAAAAAAAAAATATATCGGTTTCAACCAAATTTGAATTTCAAACAAATTTAGAATTTGAAATTTGACGCGCACAACACGGGCAGCGTAGTTACTACTGCCTGCAATGGCAGGTAGCCGTTAACTGCCTTGTCAAACTTTTTTTTTTATATTTTTAAAGTTTTGTAGGTATCTAGTGATATTTATTTTAGGCCTGGCTCGTCACTAGCTGGGCCATGTGGCTAACGAGTAACGCAAGTTGATTTAGGTTCGAGTCGATGCCTCAAAATAGGGCTCGACCCGAGCCATGAGTCAGGTCCGCTCAGACTTTTTTTAAGGCCGAGCCACAGGCCGCCCAAGTTGATGAGTCACATTGACACCCCATGTGTGGGCTTGCCAAGTGCATTAATTAAGAAAAACTTATATTTGATTATTTTAATTAAGTATTACAATTTTAAAGTAGGAAAAATAAGTAAATACAATATACAATTTAATATTTAACAAACTCATATAAAAAATTTCAAAAATCTTGTGCTAAATAAGATAATTTGATAAACACTATCACATCCTTATTTAGTATTATCATAATATATAGATACGTCTTATCTAATTCAGAAAGTCTATTTCATTCTAATTGTAACTCTTATTTTNAGTAGGAAAAATACGTAAATACAATATACAATTTAATATTTAACAAACTCATATAAAAAATTTCAAAAATCTTGTGCTAAATAAGATAATTTGATAAACACTATCACATCCTTATTTAGTATTATCATAATATATAGATAAGC
Organism: Fraxinus cuspidata; assembly: GCA_903798385.1. NCBI lineage: Eukaryota > Viridiplantae > Streptophyta > Magnoliopsida > Lamiales > Oleaceae > Fraxinus > Fraxinus cuspidata. The sequence continues at coordinate 2,158 of CAIGRP010071164.1, read as the reverse complement.
CTTATCTAGTTCAGAAAGTCTATTTCATTCCAATTGTAACTCTTATTTTAGACCCTATAAATACTGGTATTGATTCTCGATAAAATACATAAGTCTATAGACTTCTTTTATTATCTTCTCTTTTCTCTCTTTTTATAACACGTTATCAGCACGATTCTCTCAAAATCAAAGTATATTAGTTAGAAGGTAGTAATTTTTATAAACATAATTATCTATCACATATACCAAAATCAATTTGGTGAAATGTGGATTTTTTTTTTAAATCTATACATGTGTATGTGAATTCAATTTGAGTCTACCGCAATCTACCCGGAATTTGACATAATTTTTTTATGCTACAATCAATTATGTGAATTTACATGAAATTGTCTCTGTGCTTTAATTCATGCACTTTCGTTCATTTAATTACATGCTCTCATAGAATTTATGAGGTTAGTATCTCCCTTCCAAACTTCATTCCTATAAGTATTCTTTTATCTCAATCACATGCACGTTTATTATTAGTGACTGATTTTTTTGTTTACTTTTAGTTTTAATTACGTGAGTTTGGAGTTTATGAATAGGGCTAATTTTGAATGAAATTATTTTATTACATAATTGTGGACAGCCCCCATCGTGTCTTTATTCATTTGTCCGTATGCATAATTATTTTCATTAATCAATCGTGAAATCAAGTAAAAGCAAGTTAACAGGGAAAGTTAAATTCACGTTAATATATCTACTTTTTTCAATCCAAATCACGTATTCGTTGCTTTAATTCCTCTTTTTATGTTTGTAAAATATATACATTTATGATGATTATTAAATGTTATTTATATCTTTAACATGATTAAACGTTTTTTAGGTGAAAATAAACTTTAAATTTATAATTTATCATGTTGTTGCTCCTGAAGTAGCACAACATTATAATTAATATTTCAAAAGAATATTACTTGCCCCTATAGAGCATAAATTATAATTTTCAATATTCCAGAAGAACATTGACTTATTACTCTTGAAAAAGTAATAATAAAATACAACGTCTTCCCGAAGTAGCACATGTTTCAAAGAGATATCATTTTAAATTAGTGTTTATCCCTGAAAGAGAACACGTGACTTATGTCATATTGATATTGATAAAAAGTAATAATAAAATACAACGTATTCCCGAAGTAGCACATGTTTCAAAGAAATATTATTTTAAATTAGTGTTTATCCCTGAAAGAAAACACGTAACTTATGTCATATTGATATTGACTTTAATCATATTCTTAGAAACTTATTGTATTTCTTTTACTTTATTGTGTAGTTAATCAAATGACAAATATCACAAAATTTGAGTTTGCTGCACTTGACATATCTGGCAAAAACTATTTGTCATAGGTACTTGATACTAATATCCATCTGGTCTCAAAAGGTTTGGGAGAGACAATAAAAGAAGGAAACAAAGAATTCTTGTAGGATCGTGCAAAAGCACTCATCTTCCTTCGTCATCACATTCACGATGGATTGAAAATTGAATATCTCATTAAGAAAGATCCACAGGTTCTTTGGAAAAAATTAGCTGAAAGATTTGATCATCAGAGAACTATAGTCCTCCCTAAAGCCCGCTATGAGTGGATGTATCTTCGTTTGCAAGATTTCAAAACTGTTAGTGAGTACNGTTTTTTGGAAAAAATTAACAGAATGATTTGATCATCAAATGACTATAGTCCACCCCAAAGCCCGCTATGAGTGGATGCATCTTCGTTTGCAAGATTTCAACACTGTTAGTGAGTACAATTCTGAACTATTCAGAATATGTACAACTGACATTGTGTGGAGAAAAAAATCACTGATGAAGATATGTTGGAAAAAACGTTTTCCACATTTCACGCCTCAAATGTGATCCTGCAGCAGCAATATCGTGATCGTGGTTTCAAAAGGTACTCGGAACTCATATCTTGCTTGCTTGCAGCTAAACAAAATAATGAACTACTGATAAAAGATCATGGGTTACATCCAACTGATTCTATACCATTGCCTGAAGCAAATGGTACTGCATTGCTTGAAGCAAATACAATATCAAGACAAAGACGTAGACGTGGACGTGGACGTGGACGTGGATATGGAGGCGGACGTGCACGTGGATTAAATCATGGACGAAATAATTAACAAAATTATCAGCAACAAGGCAATA